>JADDOH010023359.1:0-48304 GCA_016648135.1 Agrypnia vestita
AAAAAAGCAAATTGGAACCACTTCCGCGAACTCCTTGAATCCTCTACCGCTCCCCTCCCTTTGCATATTACCTCTGAGGAAATTCAATCAACATTTTCTCATTTAATTTCAATTATCCAACATGCAGCAGACAAAAGCATCCCAAAATCAAACCCTAACCCAAAATTCCCCGCCTCTCCCCCCTGGTGGGATGAAGAATGTACCCAGGCCGTAAGAAGGCGTAAAACTGCTATGTCTACCTACAAAAAAGATATGAGTATGGCTAATTACTTAGTTGTCAAAAAAACTCAGGCTCAAACCAAAAAATTTTTAAGGAAGAAAAAAAGAAAGGGTTGGCGACAGTTTTGTACTTCTATATCCCCCACTACTCCTATTTCTACTGTATGGACAATGATCCGTAAGTATCGCTCATCTTTTATTCCTTCCGTTAAACGGTCTTCCAACAATCTATGGCTAGGAGTGTTTGCTGACAATTTGGCACCTCCACATGCGCCTCATATCAGTGAATCTCCATCTTTAACTCATTTTTCAAGTCCCACGTCTTGGTTGGATGCTCCTTTTGCTATTCAAGAATTAACCTATCCTCTTCAAAACCTTAAAAATTCCTCGCCCGGGCTGGATAAAATATCCTATATCATGATTCAACATTTTCCCACCTCCACTTTAAATTATTAATTATTTGTCATTAATAAAATATTTGAAACTGGACAAATTCCTGAGGAATGGAAAGCCCAATTGGTTCTCCCAATCCTAAAACCAAATAAAGACCCAGATTTTGGATGCTCTTACCGCCCAATAGCCCTATCTTCTTGTATGCTGAAGGTGGTTGAACATATGATTAAAAACCGTATTGATTGGTATGCAGAACATAATGAACTCCTTTCGTCCTCTCAATTTGGTTTTCGCAAAAAGAAATCTGTTTTTGACAACCTGAGTATTCTTACCTCAGATATTAGAATATCTCTTTCTCTCGGTAAGTGTACTGCAGCAGCCTTTATTGACATTCGTGGTGCGTATGACAATGTGAGCCCTATCTTATTAAAATATAAGCTTATAAAACTGGGTCTTCCATTAAAATTAATACAACTAGTCTTTAATATTTTATGTGAAAGGACGATCTTAATAGATGGTCCGTCTCATAAATTAATCAGAAATCTTTGGAAGGGACTCCCGCAAGGTTCGGTCCTCAGCCCCCTTCTGTATAGTTTATTTACTGCTGACCTTGAAGATTCCATTCGAGAGATATGCTCCATACTCCAATACGCGGATGACATAGCAATTTACTGCTTTGATAAGGATATACATGTTGCTTTAAAGAAGCTTGCTAGAGCTCTCTCGGGGCTCAACTCCTGGCTTATCTCCAATGGACTCGAAATGGCCCCCTCAAAAAGTCAGGCCATAGTTTTCTCAAGAAAACATCGTATTTCCCAGACGTGTGTCACATTTGATGGCTTCAGTATCCGACTCGCCAATGAAATAAAATTTTTAGGCATTATCTTCAATAGAAAATTAAATTGGGCCTCCCAAGTAAACTCCATGGTCTCTAAGTGCGAAACGAAATTGAACCTCCTCCGTGCGACATCAGGTGTATGGTGGGGATCTCATCCTTTAACTCTGAAACTCATGTATAATGCCTTTATCCGGAACCATATAGATTATGCTAGTTTTTTGCTTGATCCTCTTCCGAAATATTTAGGAATAAAACTAGACAAAATTCAGTCAAAATGCTTGAGGTTGATTATTGGAGCCATGAGATCATCTCCGATTAATGCATTGCAGGTGGAAACATTGGAGCCCCCTCTCGCAATCAGAAGGCAATATTTAGCTGACAATTTTACTATAAAGTGTTTCAGGGTCCCCAACCACCCTATTCTTGCTATTTCTCAATCCCTCCTTGATCTCACAAAGTCAAGTGCATATTGGAAAGGCAAAACTCCTCCTCTTTTGACTCGGAGCTTCTCCAGATTGGGGAGTTTCATCCCTCGAGTTCAATCAAACCCTGTTCTCCCTATCTACAAATTTCCTTTTTCTAATCACATTTTTTCCCCTAAAGTCATTTCCTTGGGAATTGACAAATTCACTCCTAACCCTAAGAGAATATTTTCTGAAATAATAAATAAAGAATGGTATGGCTGGACTCAAATTTTCACTGACGGATCCAAACTCCAGGCAACCGGCTGTACGGGTGCTGCGTTTTATTGTCCAAATGATGGTATCCAAGGTATATTTCAACTCCCTAAAGAGACATCCATTTTTACTGCTGAGTGCTTGGCAATCCGAGAAGCGCTAAAATCATGTAAACCAAAACAATCAAAGAAGTGCCTTATTCTTTCAGATTCCTTAAGTTCTCTGCTCAAAATTAAATCCAGCCCCTTTCGGCACCCTGATGATCAGATCTGCATGGAAATTCGGAGTATAATTCACGACCTTTCCTTGGATAAATTTGAAATTGTTTTGGCTTGGATTCCGAGTCATGTAGGCATCCCTGGTAATGAAATGGTAGACTCGCTGGCTAAAAATGCAATCTCACAGGGGGATGCCACATTTTCCACTATTCCAGTGAGCGATCTTTTCAATATTACAAGAAACGATGCCGCACTTCAGTGGCAGTCTCATTGGGACCTCACTAAAATGTCAAAAGGTCGACACTACGCCGCTATTCAGCCACTTATCCCATCTCGAACCTGGTTTCACAGGATCAGATTGAGCAAGAGGGAGACTTCAATGATTTGCCGAATGCGTCTGGGTCATTGCTCTATCCGCTTACACCTTGCAAAAATTCATGTTCTTAACTCCTCAATCTGTGAGTGTGGACAAGAGGAGGAGGATTTGAACCACTTGTTTTTCAATTGCATTTTAAATGTCGCTACTCCAGGATCTTGCAGATCTTAATGTCCCTTTCCCTACAAATATCCAGCTCTTGCTTACAGACTGCCGACGGGAAGTATTGAAAGTGTTACTACGATTTTTAGAGAGTAATTGCATTGAGCTGTAATGTTTATGTCGATGACCTATTGACTAGTTTTTGGCAATAACATCCTTTTACTGGATGGCAAGCCATTAAATTTAAAAAAAAAAAAAAAACTTAGTAGTACATTGTAGTAGCCATAACTACCTTGAAGGCCTCGCGGAATTTTGATTCAGATCAGATCACTGTACGACATAATTTTTAAATTAAACAAAATTGATTGTTAATTTTTTTCAACACAATACATAGTATTGTAGTAGTTTTTTTTTTTAATTCTAGATCAAAAATAATTAGAATTCAGTTGAATTCACAAGCATTTTGACAGCTGGATGTCAAAATAATATCTAAATGTGCTTCTGTGACATAATTTGTAAATTAAACTGTGATGTAAGAAAAATGTTTTTTTTACAGTTCATAAATTATTGAAGAAATATAAATACATTTTTTTAATTCTAGACTCAAAACATTCAGAATTCGAACAAAAAATACACAAGCACGAGCAGCTCTCGGGTATTTCCGGGTTTTTTAGCATCGGCACTCCGGTATGGTTGTCTCTTTTCCTCTCAGCCTTTCGGTCTTGCAACGAATACGTAAATATATGCGCTAGTGTAATATTTATCTGATATTAGATTTGTTAGCGTCGCATTCTTGTCTTGAAAGATCACGATCCAATGAAACCATACATCGACATTTGATATTTGCAAAATGGATGTCTAGCCTTAAACACTAATAGCCAAAAATTATCTTTCCAATGAAGGCAATACCAATACCACCAACAAGATTGTTATGTGTTCATTTAAAGTTCTGTATCTCTAAAAAAACACCCAATATTAATGTAGTTTGAGTATTGTAATAATATTAATTTGATTTGCAGCTCCTCGGCTTCTGGTGGGTGCGGTGTACAAACAGCTGGGGGAGATGATGAAGCTCATGTGGACAGCAGACCTCAAGCTGAACACCATCAGTGTCTTGGATGTGGCGCGGGCCATCTGGTTCCTAGTCGGGCGGCCGGAAGCCGTGGGGCATACTTACAACCTCGTTGATAAGAGCGGCTCCACTCAGGGGAGCGTCACAAACCTCATTTCTGAAATCTTCAACATCAACCACGATTACTGGGGCACCACCATGTCCAGCTTGGCCAAGGTTAGTATAAGTCCTAAGAATCAGACAATACAAAGCTGTAATAAAATAATCTTTAAGGCAGCCTCTCTTTGTTAATATTCATGATAGGCATCGTACACCTATCCATTTACAAGCGCGCTTCACAAATTAAACTCCAGATCATGATTGTGAAACAGAATCAACAATGACAATCAAACACCTGTCCAATTTGTGTTGTTGGTCTAGAACAGCGGTACTCAACCTTTTTTTTCTTTTCAACCACAACATTATACTGATATGACCAAAAAACATCATATAGGGAAAACTGTATTTGTTGAAACCCGTTTGATTCGAGATTAGGGCGCCTCCATTTGATTAATCACTAAATATTTTTTTTTAACTGCAACAGAATGATAATAATACTTATCGCTTATCAGCATACCAGCTCAAACATTAACAAAAGCTTATTTCCCTACATGCATTTTATTTTCTTCATATCTGTATACTCAAAATACAATAATGAAAAAATAAAACTCAAAAGTAATGTATATTCAAGCGTTTATTTTTGTTTAGCGTCTTAACTTAAACAATTAATAATGCATACGAAAATATGATTTATGCGTACAGATTTCGTATTACGGACGTAACGGGGGACGAAATTATAAAAGGAAAAAATGTCCAGAGTTGCATAGACCACATTGTGGCGGGAAACTGTAAAGTTTGTACAAAGATTATTCGACTCGCTGGAACACGAGATTTTACTTACAGAAATGGATATACTTACAGAATGTGGAATACAAGGATCACTAAAAAAATGGCAAAAAAATTACATGAAGAACATATAACTTTCACTCTGTGGTTGAAAATAACTATGGTTGATATAACAAATTCGTTCTTAAATCATAGAAATCGCCGGTTTTAAAATGACAGAAGTTTGTCTTTTTGTTCGCGCATATTTAAAGATATTCAATCAATGGCAGATTTTTTTATTCATGTTCCTGATAATAAATTTATTTTGGGTCGCATGTAAAAGCTTGGCAGGCCACAGGTCTATTATGGCTGGTCTAGAATAACGCTTAGAAAAATAATCTATTTATTAACACAAATTATCCATATAAAAAAAAATGGTTTATAAATGAGGGGTATAAAAGCAAAGGCAGAAATATCCCTCGGAGGTGTTTCTGAGATATATACAAACCTGTCGCTACTCGAGGAAATTTCTTTGGAATCTATGGAAGCTAGTCCTACATACTATTGGTAATAAGTTTTTAAAAACATTTTCCACCTCAGTTTTATCTTTGTATATGTTTAAAAATAAATATTTAACTTTTTTATAAAGATATTGCCGTGTTGGCTATCAAATTGACATTGATGCTTTTGCTATTTACATAATTGGATATTGCTGTTTCAGTCTAAGATCGACATCAGCTCTCACTTTATTATGAAACAGCTATTTTGTCACATGACACTTCCTCGGGGATTGATTGGTTGAACTGTCTTTGCTTAAGTTTAGAAATTTTATAATTTTTGTGTATAAAATCTGTTTAAAAATATCTAAAAAGATTTCACTAAAATTCCAGAACAGATAGAAGAAGACAGAATAGAAAATTGACATTTAATTTTACAAATTCCAGACAGACTTGACATCTGTAGTGGACGAAGTGAACGACAAGCATCTGGCCTCCTGGGCCGAGGCCTGCTCCAGCGAAGGAATTCAGAATACTCCGCTGGATCCCACCATGACGCCGGAGCTGTTGCTCAATAAACACGTACACTTGGACGGCTCAAAGCTGGAGGCGCTCGGGTTCCTACACGAGCAGCCCGCGCTCACCAAGGAGAAGTTGCAGGAGGTTTGTTCATTTCATTTGATCACACCTCTTTGTGCTTCAAATTAACTTATTTTTTTATTCTACAAACATTTTCTCCATTAACATACCATCTATCCTCACATTTTTAAATTCTCTGAGTTTCTCTCCCTCTCCCTACTTTAAATTTCATACCAAAGAAAAGTATATTGTGGAAAAATGACGAAAACGTAGTAATTGCATATTTGATTTGATATACCTACAAAAAATCAAAAGTCTATGTTTTGATACTTTTCAGAAATTCGCAAGTTGTAAAAACCACAACACTAGCATGTTTGAAAATTACAGGTCCCAGTGGGTAAAGAACTTTGCGAATTCAGTACCTATTAACCAGGGGCGTGCGGTGGGAACATCGCAGCATGACTTATACGTAACCAATTATTCGGAATAAAAATCGGAATAAAGCATATATTTCCTGATATTTCTATCACAATCGTTATCACAGCATTCATATTTTGATATATCATAAAAATCTTTACCATAAATATCCAATTTCTATTTTTTTTCCTAAATATGTATATGTTTACAAAAAACTCATGCTTTAATGTTCCTACTGCACGCGCCTACTATCAACATATAGCATAATACAATACAACTAATCTTTTTCTAATAAATTTAGTTTTAAAATTTTAAAAATTAATGTAATAAAATTGCTTTCATCCCTTTCTTTCCAAGGGCGTAACACATACACTTTGACATGCAATATTTACACCATGAGAGTACTAACTGTCCTCACTCGATTTTTTCCACTTTTTCAGGTAATCGAAGACTACATCGAGATGGGAGTTTTCCCTAAATGTCTTGCGCTGTGATATGTGTGACTCCTGACTGTTATTATTTTATACAATATAATAATACATACTCTGAAATTACAGAATTTCTATATCTCACATTTGTTTCTGGGATGTATTTTCTATCTGGGATCTTTCAATAAAGACGCATCATTTTACTCTAAGTAAAAGTCCTGGAAATCCGTTCACTCGAGGATGTGTTAAAAAATGTACAAGCATCTCTACAAAATTAAATACACGCAAGAACCAAATTGTTTGATATATTACTGGAAAATTTATTTGGATAAAATATTAAATGTGTCCTTACATCGGGACCACATACTCCAAAATTTGATATACATATACGGACTCTGAATATTTTCTCACATTTATATTATATTTTTATATAATAATAATTAATTAACGATCCAGGGAATATAATTGTCTTACGGATGATGGCGTTTATTCCACTATTTTCTCTTTTTTTTTTTTTACAATAATTATTACTGGTACTTATTTTGAATAAAACCGTACTTAAATCATCAACGTGGTGATCTAGTCTTTGGCTTAACGTATTATTACGGAATTTAACAATTAAATTAAAAATATAACCATTCTTTGCCAATTGCTCAATGTCGGCTAAATGTCTGTACTCTAGATGCCAAAAATGTATGTGTTTTTTTACATTAAATTTACTATTTTATTATTAAGTATGGTAAAAGTACTAATCATGTTAGTCAAGCTTTTGATGTAACAATATATCCCAGTTTAAAATTTATGTAAATTACCCCACAGCTTGCGTAAAGATGTTTAAAAATATATACATGTATTGATATACATATGGTGCATACAATAACTAATTTTTCATTGATGTGGGGTATCGAGAGATTCTTCCTTTTGACATAACAGTAGGTAATCAATATCTGTGACTATTTTTCTTTATTACGTAATACTATTGTGGTGTCTCGCATTTCTATGGAGTTGAATGTATCGACCTTCCCTACGTAAAGTATCATAACTATAAGTGGGTAATTTTTCATGTGGTCCTAGTATTTCACAATCGAATGCCACACAAAAATATATCGAATGTGTGTACAATAGACAACTAAATAAACTAAGAAATTACCTATTTCGTCATAATCGTAGAATAGCGACGCATGTGATTTTCTCAAGTTTGCAGGAGAGCAGTTTGAAGTTTTATTTACATAAAGACACTTTATGTCATAGCTCGATAACTATAAAAAATTTTCCTTTGAAACTTGGGTTAGTTATTTAAAGTTGATACCTTTCAAACCTCAAATATAATCAGCGCAGTACAGCGACGTTTTTATACATGCTGCATTGTTCTACAATCGCAAATCAAAACCGTGGTTATACGGACTTCGTATAACGTCGGTTAAATTAATGAGTAAAAATACACTTTATATACCATTAGATGACTTCTTTTTTTCATTTTTAACAATCCAAAAAGTCAATATGGAATTTTTTGCACGTCCGTCATTGCTCTACGATCATGATGATTCGTCAGTTACAATAATTTATGTAGGAGGAGGTCGATGTGTTAAAGGAAACCACAACATTCAGTGTTGATTATGGTTGATCAATTGGCTGTCGGTAGTTTTGTTGATCCAATACCAGGACACTCTGTGGTTACCAGTTCTATTTCCAAATATGAACCCAGGGCCTGTGTAGAAAATAGATTCATAATTTCAGAATATTTTTTCGCATGCAGCCCTGATGACGAGCCATTGAAAAGTGTTTTGAATTTTAGTCACAATAAAAACTGACCCACGGCAGACGACCGTGACAACTTACGGGGGAATCATTTCATACAATCTACACAACCTATTTAGAAAATTATTATGACAATTATATTATAAAAATGTTATTATATATTAAATTTCTTATAAATGCGTATGCGCTTATGATATATAAACTGTTCCTTAGTCTTAAGAAAAATGTGCTTTTAATTTTGTAAGTTTACGCCAATTAATATTTATAGTTTATTATGTTTAGCAAACTGGATGACAGTTTTCCATTATTGACTCATGACTGCGAATAATATTGTCCGAGCAACTGAACAAATGCGACTTGACTCCACGTCTATCATTCGCGTTAATGTAAATAATGATGTCGGAACGATTGTGTTTCCAAAATTCAATTATACATTTAAGGTCAATTTTCTTGTGCCCCATTTAAAAAGTGAAAAGATGTGATATTTTTTGGTAATAATTATTAATCTAAAGATGCGACCACCTCCTGCGCCACCTTGTATCCTTTTGTTCCGACATTTTACAAATTGTGCTTAGGAATCTTTTATATTTTATTGTGTAACAATTATAAAGGATTTGAATGTAGACCTTTTTAGCATTTTTATAGAATTATCTTTTAAGAGTGATTTATATTATACATAAATATACATGTTATATTCTTAGATTATAAAATATATATTTTTATTTTGAAATGCTTTTAAAAAAAATATTTCAATTACCTTTGATTATTTTTTTTCTAAAACTAGGATTTCTTCGATAAGGGTTGCAAATTTTGTAAAATTTTATTTTCTTCTCCAAAGTATGTTTTTTCAGATATTCTTCATATGATGGTTTCTTGTTTTGTTTATAGTCATAAGCTCACTTTTCCATTGTTAGTTTCATAGATTACTCTATTGATAATGACAGAATACGTGATACTCATTAGGGATGGTCAAACCATCTTATTAACCGGTTACAAATGTTCAGTTAATTGAGATGCGTCTGATTGTATCAATAATTGGTAAGTAAGATCTTATACCAATACTCAATTACCAATCATCGATATAATCATATACAAAACTCAATAACGGTTATCATCTAACCAGTAAAAATACCTTCACTAGTAACCTCTGATGATAAATATATTTAAATACTTAAAGTATTATTGAATACAATTATATAAACATTTTACCTAAAATTGTTGTGGTCCGAACTGTAGACGGAAATCTACCAAAATATTATGTTTTTTTGTGTGTTTATGTTTTTTTTTAAATAAATAAATTTATATCCTTAAAAAATAATTTCTGACATATACAGGTTATGTGGAAAACATTAATAACCTCACAGGACTATATTCCTGCCTTGAGTCGAAAATGTTCAAGCTATTATGACCTAATGAGATATGCTACATCAAAGTTTGCATTTTTTTTTCAATATTTCTGACTTATTTTTTGTGAAACATTGGAATATCATTACAGAAATATTGAAAAAAAAATGCTAACTTTGATGTCGCATATCTCCACAACTCTTGATATTAGGTCACGATAGCTTGAACATTTTTGACTCATGATCAAGATAGGAATATAGTCCTGCGAGGTTATTAATGTTTTCCAAATAACCCTGTATATATATTGACTTCCAAATATACATAATTGTTTTATAGAATCTGAAAATATTCACTGCTATCTCATTTGACGTACATATATTAAAAAAGCATAGTTTGCATTGTGCATTTGCCAGCGATGGTGAATCTTTTTCTTAGGCATATTGTACAGTAAATAATGTATTTCCATACCATATTCCCACGTTAAAAGTCCACACTCCAAGAGCAGAACAGCGAAAAGATGGATCTCATTCTTTTTAACTTATATTTAAAAAAATTCTTCTCAACATTCTAAATTTTGTCGCGTGTCATCGAAACTTGTTCACACGTCACAAAGTGACGCAGGTTCGCCATCTCAGGTTTGAACCGTAAGCTCGACAGAATAAAAATTGTTTAAAATATCAGCAGTAATATAACAACTCGGTGAATTACGGTTTTAAGATTATACAATGGAAAAAAATTGTGCAAAATATTTAATATTATCACTTGTTACTTAGAAACACGTTGAGCTCGTCAGTAGCATACACTAATTTGTGTTTTTACATGTCACAACTAGCTGTTGGGCATTGTGAATGTGAATGTTGCGTTTGTAACAAATGTCCCACGTCCTCTTATACAGGTGTCTCACAGCTAGTAGCAAAATCTTCAGGGGAGTATTCTTAATTTGGTTTTGAATAGAAAATATTTCACTTTGGGTGAAATGTCAACAGTAATGGAGAAAGTGACATCAGAGTTTTTTTAAATATTTTTGGCTTATTTTTGAAAAACATTAGTGTAACATCCTTGAAAGTAACTTAAATCAAATATTACAAATTCATTTGCTTCAATGCATTCATCAAGTAAAATAATTAAAGCCTCGCCGAGTTTTTAAAAATTTTCCACTTGTTGGAAGAGCTCACCTTGGAAAGAAAAGTATCCACTCGTCAGGCAGTGCTCAAACAGTGCGCAGATGTCTTCATCATAAATTTCTTCCAACAGACTCATAGCGTCGTCCACAGGCACATTAGTGAAGAGGGATATGACGTCAAAACTGACTAGTATATCACCCCTTTCACACTTTATTTCTTTTAGCATATTGACAAAGTGTGCTGAGTCTTTCACCCATGAGGACGTCTTCCCCGTCTGCATCTGTAGGAGTCCGGCCAAATATTGTGACAGCTTGTATGTTGGCGCTCCTATTGCGCTCACAATTGGTCTTAGTGGCACTCCATCCTTATGTATTTTGGGAAGCCCGTAGATTGCTGGTGTTTTTGACACTTGCACAAATAGTTTGAAATGCAAATCGGCTGGAATACTGGAAGCTTTGACCAGCTCCCTAGTTTTTCTGTCGATTCTATCCGTTGGATTCTTCTTGATTTTCTTATAAGTGCTGCTTTCCAAAAGTCCCCGCATCTTCGGGGACTTTTGGAAAGCAGCATCATCTTCTATTGCAAGCTGATACTTAACCACAACACCAACATTCAAGACAACACATCAGCCCTGATGATGGACCCTGCAATGGGATCCGAAACGTCGGCCCGAAAGGTCGTAACAACACGGCATAATACCCCAGTAAACACAAACTTGAAGATTCATAAAATAAGTTAGAAATATTGAGAAAAAATTCAAACTTTGATTTCGCTTACCTCTACGAAATTTCACCCAGAGTGTAAAGAATATTTTCTATTCAAAATCGAATGAAGAAGACTTGAAGTTTTTGCTACTAACTACGAGGCTTGTATAAATACTAGTTACTCATCTTTGGGACTTGGTCCCGATAATTTGTCAACTGCTTATGTGACTCGATATATTATGAAGTAAGCTTATACGACTGTGTATTATATTAATGTGACCCTTGTAAATCTCCAGTGCCTGTACTTATAATAAACATGTTTCGCATAAATATGGTGTTTTTCTAATACGATGATCCCTTTTTTTTCAGTGTGAAAATTAGATTGATTTTGGACAAATATCACTGAACTAACCATACAAATATAATAAGATAAAGATAAATTATATAATTAATATAAATTAACTTTGTTTAAACCAATTATTTATTGAAAAAAATCAACATGTTTCAAAGCCAATGGCTTCTTCATCAGGAAAACAAAAATAATATTTAAAAAATCGAAGTATAGATCAAAAGTTATATATGGAAAATAATAATATAAAGTACCAAAAAAATTATTGATCTAATAATTAAAAGATAACTATTTGCAAGAAAAAGGTGACCTGATTATTTATCACATATTCACTTTAACTATTTACACTCTCCTTTCTTATTATTCTCCCAAAATTTTCTAATTTATCAAATTGTGGATTCTGTATAATTTGTATGTAAAATTTGTAAAGCCCTTATTCAATATCAAAAGAATGACCCGTAGCCAAAAGATGGTTAGCATTTTAAATTTATTTCATATTAATTAGGTACTTTATATTATTATTTTCCATATATAACTTTTGATCTATACTTCGATTTTTTAAATATTATTTTTGTTTTCCTGATGAAGAAGCCATTGGCTTTGAAACATGTTGATTTTTTTCAATAAATAAGTGGTTTAAACAAAGTTAATTTATATTAATTATAATTATGTTACCACAAAATAAATTTGCTACATTTGAAGAAGAAAATAAATTATATACTTCCACTATAGTTATTTTTTGGCTGTGTGGGTCTCTTCTGTGGGTTGTCGTCATCCTTATTAAAACTACACGCGTGTATCACCTATTTGCAGCGAGACCTCATTGAAAGCAGGTGGGACTTGGAACGATGCTCTGTGACTGCCTGAACCAAGTGCGGATGAGTAGCTTATCTTCTCACTCCCCTCGCGATTTCAGCTGTCATTCTTCGCCTTGTGGATATATCTTATCTTATTATTTCACGTATTTATCAACGATTGTATTTTTAATAACCGTGCTTTGCTGGTTAGAGCCGGATAAAAGGCAGAGTCAAAATTTAAAATCGAGCGAAAATTGAAAAAACTTTGCATAAATTCAAAGATAACTAAACCGTTTTGATTACAGCCATTTGGCCGTATTCTGAACCAAGTAATATTGCTATTTCTGTACCAACATTTTAATGCTGCTAATTTTGACAGTTTTAAGTTTGAAATGAATGAATTCATGAAATGAATCAATTAATTCATAATTGTAAATAACTTAACGTTTGTTTCAGTTTTAGAGCTTTCTGATTCGAATTCATTCATTTGAAACCTGTCAAACTTAAAACATTAAAATTGGCGGCAATACAATTTTATACGTACATAACTGTCAAGATATGATACAGAAATAGCAATTTGCGTAGATTAGAATACGGCCAATTCGAACATGATGAAACGGAAAAAAAATTCACTAGTGAGAAATGCAGCAAAATGCAGAGAAAAGCAAATATGCACTTTAGCAATAGAAATATTTCATTTTCGAAATGATTTGATAAACATGTTTTTTACAAAATTATGGGTTTTTTCCAGAGGTTTACAATTTTTGGAAAATTTCGCAATCGCATTGCGATTTATTTTTTTTGGTACCTAGAATATTGTATTAGCAGAGCTCTTCATAATTCGAAATGTTTTTATGGCCCCCTTTAATTTCGAATTAACGGGGTTCTACTACGTAAAAAAATTAACTCAGACTGTTGTTTTTAACACAAAATTTCAAGTCAAATAATTTTCAGAAAAGTGTTTTACCATGTCGACCGAGGTGAGTAATAAAATGTTTTCAGCAGTCCAGAATATTCTAGTCAGAGTTTCCTGGGATATTCTGCCACGTGTGTAGGACTTCTCTGGCAGAAATTTCATGACTCACCAGCCCTGAAGGGAACTGAAAAATAATTAGATTCTTATTCTAATTAATCTTCCACATTTTTGTGAGTTTTGACAGACAGCTAGACACTTCTTGTCAGATATTAGTTTGGCCAAGAACCATGATTTCATTTGATCTGCTGGATATTTAATGGTTAAAATGAAAAAAGAAGTGGAATAAAACAGATTATTTTATTGTTATACATTAGTCGTAGTACTCCCCACAAAGCAAGTGCTAAATCATTAAAATAGTACATTATATAGCCATTTAATTTATGAACACAGTCTGTATTAGTTTTAGTTGCAAAATCTGTCGATTTGGAATAATGCATCTACACAAATCAAGCCTTTGGTGAATTATATAATGCCTGTGACGTGCTCGCACCACGTAAGTAAAATGCACACAAGTATCACATTATATTTCGCTCCACACTGAAACAAGGATATTTACAATAACTATTGCAAACATAAATGTATTCTAAACGAAACGTGTGTAACTATGAGTATACAAGAGTGTTTTTTCTCAACATAATTACTTATTACAACTTTTTTAAAGTCACCAAAAAAATACAATTTGTTGAAATCAGCCACTGTTTCGGTGACGACTTCCTCTCTTTTCGCCAAGACATTATTTTATGTTGGAAACAAAAATAATTTGCATGGGGCCAAATCAGATTTAAAAGAGGGCATTAAACAATGGTATACAGATTTCGCATCAGTGGCACCATCAGTTGTTAAACATAAGTCTTTATCATACATTTCTCATAGGTATAACGTACGATTCTGAACAAAAATATTACAATATTTGGTCTAAAATGCTACAATTTCGATATAAGAAAAAAATATTTACTGAACAACCAATGTGTGCTTTATCTACACACAGAAAACGTGTCCCAGATGCATATATCATACCACCCCTGCGGCGAGCCTCCCATAGTATGTTATGCACTCATCTTAACGCAGGCTCGTGACATGTTTTACCCAGGAAGCCTCCCAAAAAATACATTCTGTTAAAATATATTTGTCTATACAAGTAGACACAAAATATTGAAGCATTTTTATTATTATTGCAATATAAATCGGTGGTCTTTTGACTTATTTATTGTTTATCAATTGTGATTGTTAAAAAATCACTGCAATCAAACCAAATATTTATAAAACATTCTTTGCTCACAATTGATGTTATGCACATATTTAGAGTTATAAACGTTTCGTTTAGAATATCAATGTGTATGGATACAGATTGCTCTTGATCGTCTGCCCACATCTTGCCATCACTGGCAAGAATGTCTATATGAAATAGTTGTGCTGTGATTTAGATTGTATTTTTTATTCTATCTACAAATTCAAAATAACAATCAGATTGTTTAAAATGCAAACATTTTGCATTTTTTTGTGAATTGCTCGAGTGTTTACCAAATGTAAGAAATCAAACGCACGTCTTTCTGCTGTGCTCTCACACAATCACACAAATCAAAGACAAATTATCAACACGTACGTGCAACACACAATCAAGTCCATGAAATTTGCGTGAAATCCCCGCATTTCATAACTTTTCAAAATGGAGGCTCCACTAACGTGGCATCTTACAAACTATCAGAAGTACCATATACACTCAAGTATAAGTCGAGAAATTTGTTTCTGAATGATGATAAAATTGAAAAAATAAATATTATCTTTGACTTTCAGTTGTATCTAGGGGTTGCCAACTGTACTCTAAAATAGAGCATTGTACTCTATATCATGTAGGCGCACTCTATAATCTATAACACTAATAGAGGACGCTAAAATACTATTTTTTACACGTTTACTATACTAGTGCGTCACGCATATATGATGCATACCTATTATCGTAACCAAAAAAGTCAACTATTTATTTTAATATGCTGGTATTCCCAAGTTGGGAATCCCTACTCCCCAAGCCCCACTCGGACGTTTCTGAAAGCAGCCACTAATGTCAATCTGTGATGTCAATGTCACAAGTTGTTTTGAGGTTATGTTTATTTTGTCGCAAGAAAAAGTGAACCTAGAGTTAGAATGTTTGGAGTCGTACAATTCTTTTAAAAACAATGAAAAATTGTTACGTGCTGCAAAAAATACCTTTTCAAAAATTTGAAATAAATTATACTCTTTTTTATAAGTCCGTACTCTTTATTTACCTCCTGTGAAATCAGATATACTCTATTTCAGACTATTTCTTCTAATAAAAGTTGGCAACCATAGTTGTATCGCAAAATTTGCCACACATTATGTTATAAGCCAATTATTTTTTAATATTCCTACATCACATTTAGTGAACTATAAATCAAAGCCAGTTTTAAGTTGTATGTAGTGAAATATGCAGATATTTGTGAAAATTTAAATACAGCAGTTAAATGGCTTATAGCTGAAATAAATAATGTATCAACATACAATGTTTTAAATATTATGATAATAGAATCAACACAAAAAACAATATAAATATATTCTTTAAAGGTTTCTTTACCTATCTTGTATTTAAATTTTTTAACATTGATTCTAAAGCCATGTATTCACTAGGGGACAAATTGTCCCTCAACAGCACGCGCGGCGTAGAGTCTACGTGACGTTGCAACGTCGTGCACTGTTCCGCGACCTCGCGCACAACATAGCGCGGCATTTCTACGTGCCGTGGCAACGTTGCCATGCGCACGGTACCCGAGCGTACTCACTGCAACATTCCGCGGAGCGTCAGTACCACGTGGTATGTTTACAAGTGAATACGCATGCGCTGTATCTGTCAAGATGACAATGCGGGGAAACGAAATCGTTCTTGAACTCATCGAGCTGTATCGATCGAAGATCGCATAGAATGTCCGTCCTTCTTCCTCTTTGCAGTAAATAATTTCGCATTCTCCTCTTTTTTCTCCTCTTACTTTTCGATTAACTCATTAACCGCAGCTGTCAACATAAGCTCATCGGGTGACATTTCCGCGACAAGATCATGCGAGTCCCGGTGTGTACACGTCAAATGGCCGCGTCATTGTCCCCGAAACATGAGCGTAGATGTTGATGCGACATGCCGAGCGGAATGTTTCGCGATTTGTCCCCTAGTGAATACATGGCTTAAGTCACACTATCGATTTCTGACACTTGGAGACCCTAACAAACTTAAAATCGACTTATACTAGAGTATTTACAGTAATTTCATATTGTACACTTTTAAATCTTGATGTTCCAGCCAGCAATTTTCTAAGTCAAAAATAATTTACTTTAATTTTTAATGTAGAAAAACATTAAAAATGTATTTCTACAGGCACCCGAACATAAAAAATATTTCTGATTAGCTGTTTGAAAAATATGTTAGACAAAAAAAATTATAATTATTAAAGATAACAAAATGTTGCAATTCACATTAAATGGAAGGGAGCGGCAAGCAACTGTTCAAAAATTGTGAAGTACGAAATCCACCACAACATAGTAAATACTTTTTCATTGAGGTACATTTGTTTGCAAATGACTAAACATTTTTTAAATATTTAATGCCTTTAACATAAAGATTTAACCATAGTCTGATAAACATACTTCATCAATAAATGATAATATATATAATAAACAGATTTAACAAAGTACACATCCTTATGGTTTGTGTACGCAGACAAGACTTATGACAAGACAATGCTATTTCTAAATTAATGACTGAATTATCTGTAATGTCATTTATCGCCGCTCTCGGCGTGTGTTGTCTGTGGACACGCACCACTGAACTTGCAAAATAATATAATGATATTTTGTAAAGCGGTTGTGAACCAGGGCGATTGCAACAAACTTTTAAGATTAGAAATACAGTGAAACTCGCTTAATAAATTCACTTTTAATAAGTTTTCCCGCTAAATAAGTTTAAATTCTGCGGTCCCGAAAAAGTCCCATACAAATTCCATATATTTTTTAGGCTTAATACGTTTCCCGCTTATGTTCGTTTCTCGCCTAAGTCGTGAAAATATTTATAGCCGAACTCAATTTATTCATACAAGTAAATCTTCATAATACGTTTTTCGGAAGACGAAATTTTGTTCAACATTCCTAAAAATGAAAAATGGGCGCAATAACAATTAAGTGGGCTTGGCGGCGTCACAAAAGTTCTAGCCGCTGAAAAAACTCTCTAGTATTGTAATAGGCTAATAAAATAATATTTAATAAATAAATTTATCCGGCGATTATTTTTTCAAAATCAATCAACGTCGACGCAAAATAAATTCGCCTAAACGAAACTGTTTTCATTTTGATTGTATTTCTTCGAGGAAACAATTGGCAAAATTAATTACGTAATACATATATTCTATAACCAAATTAATTAATCAATTAGAAAGGCATACAGAAAAATCTAATTCACGAAAAAATAATAAAAATGAATTATTCAATTAATCATGGCGTCCATCTAGCGGTGGCATTGCAAAGTAATTTCAACTACCGTATCAAAAAAGTGGATTGCTCTATGGACAAAAATAAAAATTAATCAATTAATAAAAATAAGAACTACATATAAGGTCGATATATTCACGGAAACATAGAGGGTTGCTATAGCTTAGTGGTCAGAGCACCGGCCCCGGAAAGGAGGTGACCTGGGTTCGAATCCCAGTAGTAACCTAATATTTTTTCGTGAATTAGATTTTTCTGTATGCCTTTCTAATTGATTAATTAATTTGGTTATTAAATATTTCACAGAACTTTGTTCTGAAAAATTACAACTTCACAAATATGAATGTGTTCTTGAATATACATATATTCTATTGTTTTCTAAAGCCGGCGTCACACTACGTGTATCTTCCGTCGCGTCTTTGACGCCGCGGAACTCCGCTACTACGCGGATCATCAATCGTTCCGCCGCCGCCGCCGCCGCGTCTGTTCGGTACCCCGCCCGCGGAACTTACGTCAACGTAAAATCGGTGACATCGGGTTTTGTGTTTTTGATTGCAATGCGCCACATTTGACAGATTGTCCGCACGTGTTTGTTCTCCGCGCGTGTTTGTTCTCCGCGCGGTCCGCCGCGGAATATAGTAGGTATGTGACGGCTAAATTCGGTTGCGGATTTGACGCGACGTCAAAGACGCGACGGAAGAATGACGTAGTGTGGCGCCGAACTTAATGATACAGAAAACGGATCTAATTTGATTTAGCAATAAAAAATACCACGAATTTTCTGCGCGCTCGGGAAAATATCAAGGTAGTCTGAAATCAAACGTAATTAAAATAAAGAAAATCGTAATTAATCACAAATAAAAGGACTTTGCTCAAGGCGGTATGTTGAATGTACACCTAAATTATGTAGAAATCATCAAAAGGGATAAATTTTTAAAATGAAGTCAAATAGAATACTATTTACAAATGGTTATTTTTTACAAATATGCAATCTTTACCAAGCCAGAGAAAATAGATACAGGTAGCTTTTTGTATTTTTTTTTTTCGTGTTCGTGAGGTTTTTGATTTGTCAATATACACCGATTTATACTTAAATTTTTTGAAAGCGCTAATTTTTTTTTACAGTTTTGGTGGGTTTTATTGTTTTCTGACCCTCAGGTACTACGTATTTATTTACATAGGTAATATTTTACAAATGTATATATTTACCTACTTCATTTTTTAAAATAAAATGTCCCTAAATTGTCATTATATAAACGAAAATTTAATTAAAATACAAAATTAGAATGTGTAAATAATTTATGAAAATATTGAAATCACTGTTAATATGTTTTCACGCCTAATAAGTTTTTATTTGCTGGTCCCTTGAAAAACGTATTAAGAGAGTTTCACTGTATTACAAAAGTACAAACTACGAAAACAATCTAACACCCTAACAAGACCAGTCCATTTTTTAAATTTTGTACAATATAATTTGTGTTTGTATGCAATTTCATACCCTTAAATAGATAATTCAGAAGTGAAAATTTTATCAAGAAATTAAATATTTACACTAATTTAGTGTTGCATATAAAAAGGAAACATTCTTCAAATATTCATACATTTTATAATTTTATGTTTCGAGATAACCATGTTTTAGTGTAACTACATATTCATCCGTATTCTGAAAATAGCAATGTCTGGATCTTTAAGATCTTTATCCCAATACTTAATAGACGATAATAAAAATTAAAAATGTCCAGAGCGGATTTTGGAATTCTACGGCTCAAATACATGTATTAAAAGATGATATAAGAAAGATTGTTTCTTACAAACGTATTCATTTCTTCATCCACAGCGTCCTGATGAAATATTCGGCATTACCGCGTATTCAAATCTTCCCATCTTGACATTTGACAGTTATGTCTGGATCTTTAAGATCTTTATCCCAACACTTAATAGACGATAATAAAAATTAAAAATAAACGAGACATAGCTTTACGTCGGTGTTTGTTTCTGTAAGTTTCTACATGAGATAGATATAGAGGGAGGGAGAAATATGTAAATTGTTATCTGTCAAATTTTAAGATGGGAAGATTTGAATACGCGGTACCGCCGAATATTTCATCAGGACGCCGTGGATGAAGAAATGAATACGTTTGTAAGAAACAATCTTTCTTGTATCATCTTTTAATACAGTGTATTTGCGTCGTAGAATTCCAAAATCCGCTCTGGACATTTTTAATTTTTATTATCGTCTATTAAGTGTTGGGATAAAGATCTTAAAGATCCAGACATTGCTATTTTCAGAATCGGGCCGATTATATTTTAGAAATAAAGTTTCCAAGCTGCCTGGAAATTTAAGTTTTTTAGTATCATTTATCATGACAATTTTTTATTGTTAAAAATGAACTTGTCTTGTTCAAACGTTACAGTTTAGTACGAAATAATATAAATATGTAAAATATATTATAATTTAGATTTTAAAACAAAACATAAATCAATGGAATTTGTAAATTTTGATTTACATAAAAATAATTTTTAAAAATAAGAACTATTTAATAGATATAACAAAAAAATCAAATTATGTACAGTAATCCCCAAATTACATATTTTTACAAGAAGAAAGATAAAAAATATAGTAATAGATATGTTAAATAAATAGTATTGTAAACAATTTTACTACAGTATAGATGGCCAAAATATAATTCCAAATTGGCCTTGGATTTGTGCTGTGAAGAAAATTGGATATTACACAATAAGGGGGTAATGAAAAAAAAATGGTGGTCGATTTCACGAAACACAAGCTGTGTTTAAATAAGGGGATCACTGTGATGCCGCAAAAAATATCATAATATTTTAACCAAAATAAAATTGTGTAAGTATTCTTTTAACTTAATAAATAAATTAGCCAAACTCGATGCTGGATTATATATTTGTTGTGCTAAAAAGCATTTCAAAAAAATATAGTACAGGGAAGACAAAGTTCTAAACGATAATGCATTTTGCAAACGCGTCAATCAATTGAAGCAGTTTGATCTTTGAATTGTCTACACTGACATCAGAACAGGAAACTTGAGCATAAAATATGGATTCGATAGAAAACAGTTTTTGTATTACAATTATAAATGCAAATTTAGTCCACATTTTAAATTTTCCTTAATTATACATTAATTTACATTTTTACACATTTCTCTTAATTTATCGTGAATTTACCGAATTTCGCTCCATCTGCCCATGTTTCTATTTTTGTCAAAGATATTTGAACATCTACATTATGCTGTACAATAAATATATATTCAAGCATATAAGTAATAATCAATAAGTGTGTATTAAAAAGATGCAAAAAATTTTAGTCAATATAAAATTGATGCTTCCGAATTCTGCATACGTATTTTTGATCATATTGAATAAATAAATAAATAACATCGACCCCTTCATAAACTAAAGTGTTTTGTAGCTAACAAGTGGATCATTTTTAGTAATTCTAGAATTTGGCTTTGAGGGGCATAAAAGCAAAACAGGGGTGTACAAAGGCTCAGTGACTACATTAAAAATATGTTTTGAATGGAGTCACCGAGAAATACTAATTTAGAATGTACTAAATTTGAAATTTTGTAGGATATATTGCTCTATCCCTTCCAAAACCATGTTTCCAAAACACTATTAAAAGCAACATCTTCATAATGTAAAAAGCAAAGGCAGCAATGTCCATTTCTTGACGATGTGCCACATGACAAAATGGCCGCTTCATATTAAAGTGACAGTTGACGTCGATTATAGACTGAAGCATCGTAAGCAAAGAGAGCAATATCCAATTATGCAAATAGCACAAGCAGCATAACTATTTGGTAGCAAAAATGGCAATAATTTAAAGTTAAATACATATTTATCCATACACGGTTTCAAAGCTTCCAGAGAAATTTTCCTAAATAGGGATAGTTTTTTGGATTTATCTCAGAAACATCAGAGAAATATTATTACATTTGCTTTCATACCCCTCATTTAAAATAATATATATAAAAAAATACTGCAACTTAGAATGTATCAAATATATGTGAAATTCTATAACAACAAAAACAACCTATTTGTCACTTGCTACATATATGCAGGAAGGGTCGATATATTTAACAATCAAACCGTCGCGGCGCCTGACCGCGCAATTACACAAACAGATACGGTTTGCGTAAAATGCATTATGGTGTAAAGCATTAACGTAAGATCATTCCTCAATTATTAAATCTAGTGAAGGTACATATTTTAATTTACGCATCTTAAACATATCTCATATTATTCTATTTCTTTAGTATTGGCACATTCTGTAACGTGTATTGGTTAAAAAACCTACTAGAAGTCTGTATATTATTAAATAACACATCACATAATGAACTGAGTCCAGCAGACATTGTAACGAGTTGTTTTATCGAAAGCGTGTTCGTGTCCGGAGCTAGTTACTGTGTTCACATTACGTCTGTGAATATAATGTATTTGCTTCAATTATCTACTCCTATTGTTTAAAACAATATGAAAGCCAACGGTGTCATTACGGTTTAGACATTGAGATTTTACGCCATAGTGAAGATGAAACAATTTCAAAAAATTATAATAATATAAATTAATCTAAATTATTTTTTTAGCCCTTGAAGTTTGGACAACAAGCTAAGCAAAACCCGGTATAAAGCGGCTGATTCTAACAATCTATTAAAATAGATTAAATAATTATACCTCGTCTCCACAAAAGTACATTGGCAGGTTTTAGGTTTTTTATTTTAAAGTAGTTACTTCCGCATCACTCAGTTCAATTATGCATAACATTAAATCACATTTTAATAATTCACAGTATTTGCATTAATTCAATATTAGTAATTAGCAGTCTTTTCATTCTAATAAAAAATGCTGTCCCCACAACTAACGAAGTTGGGGCTGAAACACAAACTGTCACTTTGGGCACAGCTATCATTTGAAGCCAAACTCGGATGCGGCCATACAACTTACATCAGTCAGGGGGATAATGACTACTTGAATCTGGAAATAAAGATAACATTGAGTCACTGATAATGCTTACAAAGCACAAGATCCAACTTTGCTCTGCTAGTTAGGCTCTTACTATCACCATACTTTTTTGAATATGTAAAAAAAATTTAAGAACACAATGTCCCCAGAAGAGATTATCATTAATGAAGATATATTATCATAGATGTCTCTGTGAGATGAATATAAAAACTAGTGATGCAACAAATACGAATATGAATATTCATATTCGCCGGATAGTAGATATTTACCGAATATCATCACGAATATTAAAAACAAACTATTTTTAACTGAACGCAACGCAAATTACGGTTTGGCTGTGCACCGTGTATCCGAACACACCTACGCACTCTATTATCGAGGATTCCCCTAACATTGAATGAATAGATTTGTTGAGTTCTCAAGTTGTCAATTGTTATTTGTCTCACAGCAGCACATGATTCATTCATCTAGTTTTAAGGTTAGGTGCTCAAGTTTTTGTTTTGTAATACATATTGTTCGTTCCATTTTATTATGGCGAGGGGATCCTCGATCACGAGGCCCGGCTACAACAATTACCTTGTTGAATTATTCATATTCGTATTCGCCGAATAGTAGGCTTGATATTCGTGTTCGTGAAAATAGTATTCATTGCATAACTAATAAAAACTGATCTAAAAAGAAATAAATTGAAATTCATTGCATAACTAATAAAAACTGATCTAGAAAGAATAAACTGATCCTAAAAGAAGTAAAAAAAATAACTTTTAGGCGAAGTCCAGTGTATATGTTAATGATGAATGTCACGCATATATACAGGGTATCTCATAGATAGTAGCAAAAACAGGGCAGTCAGCCACACTTGCTGTCATAATTCAGGAGTGATCACTTAAGCCAGCCAATCACAGGCCATAAGCTCTGTAAACACCCAAAGACTTAATTGGATACCTAATTTTTCCACATAAAATAGCCTCATTCTGTGAGACATCTATAATATACATCTTACTATCATTATTCAGGAGCCTCTGTCAGTTCGTTTATCTTATTACTAATCTTAAAACATTTTTTTTGTAAATGAAGTTGAATAGGAAAGATTAAATATAGCTCGAGTACCAAATAGGCGTTGTGATTGTTCTTACAAATAGTTTGATTTACGAAGTCTGAATACAAAGATAAAATATACATTTTACTTTTTCAAAATACTGAGTAAGGCGGATATCTTGATGCAACCGGAGGCACGACTCAAAAAAATTACTACTCACTTTAAGCTGATCCCTATTGGGCCCCACGAGGTTAGCAGGAGGCTCGGGGATAGCACAGGTACAGGAAGTGCTGAAGGTGGGACATTTGCTGCAGTCCATGCTGGCTTTACTGCAGTGGCAACACTTGCGAGCACTAAACAAAACATATTTCATATTTTCTATGGAAATTTATCGTGATGCACAAATCTTAACTAAACGCTAAATTCCTAGTACAGGAAAAGCTCGTTAATTCGAAATCTAAGGGACCAAAAAAATAATAATTAGAATTACGAAAAACAAAAATAATTTTCATTGAGCGGCTGGTAATATTAATCGAAAATTACCAGTGTGCAAAGATATCATTGCCAGTATCATTGTAACTGAAAATAGCCAAGGTGGGGCGGGTACTATTATTGATTATTTAACAATTGGGGGATCGAAATAAAAAGAGGCTCAAGGCAGACACAGACAAAAAGCTGCGTGTTGACAATTTTTTATAACATTAAAGTATTTCAAATTATGACGTAAACATATGCTTATTTATAGTGCAAGGGTCTAAAAATTATCTGGAACTATGAATTACCAGAGTTTTCGAATTAATCAACTATGAAATTTATAATTTTGGTTATTGTCTAATTAATGAGATTTTGCTGCACCCATATCTGTACAAAAAAAATGAAAACAATCTCAGAAACAGCAATGACGTGGCAAATTCATCGAAAATACACCATTTCTAAAAATGTAATATTAACTGGCAAAGAATATGATATACATTCAAATACTTACTGCTTCGAGAGCTTGTGATGTATTAATGTGAATTTTTGGGATGGGCTATATTTTGAAAGGTTTTCGCATTAAAGGGAATTAAATTTTTTTATTCCGGGCAGCCAGATAGCCAAGGATAATATTCTTATAAGCTAGTCTCGACACATGACAATATATTATTTATCAAACAATAAATGATAGATGATGATCAGAGGTGTAGGAATTCTGAATCCAAGTTACAAAGGCGAAGACATCAAATAACATAAAAAAAAATTATATTATAAGATTCTGAAAATAGATTCAGATTCCAAGTCATAAATGTAAAATTACCCTGAAACGCTAAATCGGGAAGAGCAGCCGGAAGCATTCTGCTGGTGCTGATTGCTGCTGGAGGCTGGGGAGTATATCGGTGTGTTCAGTTCGTCAAAATCCAGCACGTTGTCAATGTTCAGCACCCTCTGGCTGTCGGAAAAGTGGAAAATTCGTTCTTTCACCGTCATAATGTGTTCTATTCCCCACTGAACCCCGGTTATTAGTATTCCGATCTGTAAAAAAAATTTTTTATAAAACGTAATAAAACATGCGATATATCTTTAATTGCAAAATCAACAATTCATACAATCGAACGTTACTAAATATGAGGTGCACCTTATAATCTCAGTATTTTCCTCCGCTTTGCACCTCGTGGCAATCTTCAAGTTTGACAAGTGCCGCATTCTACAATTGTATTGGAAAATAAAGTGGCGAGAGGTGGTATTATCCGCTTTCGAAATGAGGAGAAACCGTTATTATCGATATCCAAATATAACTTTTATATTAATTCTTAAGAAAGCTATGAATAAAATACTAATAAAAAATACTAATGTTAGTAAATTTAATTATATCCTAGGAGGGCATTTAATGCTGATCTTAGGACGGTGAATAGAATTAAAAAAGGGTCGCTCAGGGGATGGAGTACAATTGAATCAAGAGAGAATAGTAAGAAAGTTTTCTGACGCGAGTGTTAATGGCATCGGAAACATGGGCACATCTGCGGAAAAACTTGGCAAAAGCAGGTCCTGGAAGATGGTCCTATTAGAAGCCTCAACGAGCTGGCCTTAGAAGATTTATAAATGGAGACAAGACAATGTGCATGATGCTCCATTCTCTCTGACGCTATGTATGTAAAAATGTTTTAAAACTAAGCTAACCTTGACCCTCATGAACGGTTCCTCAGAATCGTATTTCACATCGCCCCAAGGCATGACTGTCTTCTTTAGTTTGGGAGGGTCTCTGCACGTCACTGCCAGTCTGACGGTCCGCAACACTACTTCTGGTACCTGAAAAAATATCTAATCAAATCTATAACTGCGCCTGTGCGCTTCTTCAGTTATTAGTTAAAAAAACATTTCACTTTCGGATGCCATAAATATGAAATAAATTAAAAGCAGTTGGGGAATAAATTTGCGGAATTTTGTACTGTACCTCGTGAGATCCCTGCCAAAAAATTAAAAGTGACTTCTTAAACCAAACACCTTTTGGATACAAGTCGATAACCCACTCGCAGGTTTTATCGCCTAAAAAAATTAATTAAAACATTTTAAAATTCAGTAGTCATAATTCTGAAATATAAAAATTCATATCGTCAAAAATTCTAATTACCGGCGCATTCTGCCAAAGCTGAGTGAGAAGAAAAAACAAATGTTCTAGTATGGTAACACTGCAACGAATGAAAATTTTCTATGGTCAACATAGAGCTCCATCTGTCCTCCGTATAAAGACGAGGCGTGAACAGGAGTTTCCCATCTTCTGTAGAGTAAATCTTATTGATGACGTCAGTGTGACCTGTAAGATAAAAGCTATGTTGGTTAACGAATACTTTGTAACAAGAAAACAAAACAGCATTAATCTTAGAAATAATATAACTCAAATACAATTGATATCTCCCTTAGTATAATGTTGATTAAAATATTGAATTAAAGAATAAGTATTTCAAAGTTTATTAAAATCGAAATATAGTAGTTAGGCCAAATGGAGAGTTCATTTTAGTAAACTATCGTTCATTAGTTCATTAGGTAGAAAATAAATTGTTCATTAAATAGAAAATTTTATATCCTAAAATCAATGAAATCTTTGGCAACCGCCCTATTGTTTCTCTATGGGCAGTGTAAATTTTGTGGTGGCCGAATGATGAAATTTTTAGAAATTGAAAGCTCCCCCAAAAACCAGTTTTCCTATATTTTTTACAGTTCATTAGCTTGTAAATAAAATATGCTTTTTACGTAAAAGAAGGATTTACGTGGTGGAATAATATTTTAGTAAAAATCTTTGTTCATTTAACCTTTCATCTCCGGTGCTGTATAATGAGTTGACAATTGAGACACATTCACTTATATACGTATCAGCTATTATTTTGATTTTTTTAGCAAAATTTAAAATACATTAAATTTTAATAAATATTATTATTAAGTAGTCCAGCATACTTGTATGCTGGACTAACAGCACCGGATAGCGTGTTTCAATCACACCCGTGAGTCTAGAGTAGCTATTTATATCTTCAGTCATTAGAACCAAGAACAAGAACACTCATACCTGAATGGAAGCTCATTGCGATGGCCATGCGCTCCACAAAGAATTCTTTGTACTTCTGCACCAACGGGCTGAGTAGCAGCTGGGCCAGCTTCCTGGGACTCATCATGGGGAAACGGATGTGGGACATGGTGGCCACCACTAGCTCCTTCATGTGCTCGTCCACCTCGCTCTCCTGAACTCCCTCCATGGACAGGAGTCGCGTGTGCTGGTGGTCCAGCCATCTCAGCACAAATCTGGAATCCCGTTACATGCTAGTCTATAGATAATTAAATATTTCAAAGATAAATATATTCAACACACAGGAGATGTGAGATTAAAAATATTTATGCGTTTGATAGTATTACAACCGCATTATGAATAAAGAATACATTTGAAATTTTATTTTGTGTTTGAAAAAATATTGAGTATAGTCCGTCTAACTTATCTGAAGAATGGCCAAATTTGGAACTAACGACGCCATATTGGATTGTCTACAGCTGACAGACCTTTGACAGACTTTGTTTACAGAGAGGTTCACGATTGTTTCGATAGTTTTTTAAGAAAATTTTAGATTGTCACCATGCCAAAAACCATTAAAAGCGGTGTTCGGGAAATAATCTTGAAAATGCACACGTTTTTTGAAGAAGAACAACATCTAAAAGCCCCAATTATACCGTTTGATTTTGTTCATAGACTTATTGCCGCCACTTCAGGTTAGTGCTGCCATGCAGTTATAATGACTTTCCCATACTTAGTTTTTTATTTTACTAATATACAATTTCTTCAGGTATTTCTGAATCGGCAATTTACAAAATAGTTAAAGAAGGTAAAGCGGCCGTGGAAATGGGCATTAAAATATCTACACCCGGAAAAAAAAGAACACGGATAAGTGGAAAAATTGATTTAGAAGCCGTAAGATGAGAAAAGTTTTAGAACATATTTTATTCGATAATTTTTTTACATAGAATTTTTATTATTTATACTTTTTATTACATAATTCATTAACGAGTTCATTTGTATAAACATCTTTTTTCAAAAATAAACTTTTTTATTTATGCACATTAAAGACTGGTTGCATCAACTTACTTTATAGCAATAGTTCATTTAAAGCATAGATTTTTACGAGAGCGAGTTGTTTGATCGGTGGAAAATGCAAAATATCTATGCTTTGAACGAAAGATTACTATAAACCAAGTTGATACAACGGCCCTAAACCGATTGATATCCTTAGGTGTTACTGAGTTAAACATGGTGGTCATGATCATTAGGTATGAGACACCGAATAAAACCGGCACCACATTGCGCGGATCTTCCGCCGCGTCTCTTCTGTCGTGGAACATCGCTACATTTCTTTCCATACAATATGGGCTTATTAAACACACTACGCGGATGATCGGTCGATCTATTTGCTTTGCCGATTTGACGCAACGGAAAAGACGCTGCGGAAGATCTGCGTAATGTGGCGCCGGCCTAAAATAATTATTATTGTTTGGTTTTTTCCTGAAAATTGTATTTTTCTTTGATTTTGAAAAAAACGCCATTTTGTGATATTGTGTATTTTACGAATGTATATTTTGATAAATTTATTTGTACGTTAGTTTACATTTTTTGCTTTTTATCGTTTCGTATACTGCTTAATAACTTGTTTAAGAAAAAACGAATTTGCAAAAAATTCCCTACAAATGAGATAATTTTTAGACCATGGGCAGTACCACAACGATTGGGACGCCCTCCTTTATTCTCCAGATAAGTTGGACGGACTATACAATTTGTGATTTTTTCTTAGAAATTTACTTTGGATAAATCATAATATTGTATCTTATAAATTATTGCCTTATAAAATCTTTATACTACTTTATACTAAAATGAGTAACCTATATAATTTTGTACAGTTGCACATTTATATTTTACGATAATATTGATGCATAGCGATCTATATGACCTATGGTCATAGTAGTACATTAAGACCCCGTACACCTGGACAGAGGGCAACAAGCATGTTTAAAAAAATAATATGTAATTTATTAATGGTTCAAAACTAATTTATAGCGAAATCTCCCTCATTGTTTATTTAAAAGCAGGTTTTTAAATAATGTCCGCCGGGGGACGCACATCTGTATTATGTGTACAATATAGTTATGTAAATGTATATCATCGTTGGATTATATAAAAGTAGGCTTTTTGCATTAAAGCAGTAAACACTACAATTGTGCATTATTAATTTAATTGTAAATTTAAATAGTAATTAAAATTCACATAATCTGTCTAAACGTCATTGAAAACCGTATTTACACACTTCGCTGTGAAATTAGGTACCGTGCCTAATCGACACTAACAACAATATTCAAATTCGATGCACTTGTTGAGCATGCAGAGACGTAATCACCAAGCGTGTATAATCTTGAAGTGGCGCAAATCATATATAGTAGAACCCCATTAATTTGAAATTCGAGGTACAAAAAAAATATGATTCGATTGCAAAAATTGTAAAAAATTAGGAAAAAAGCCATTAATTTTGTGAAAGCTTGTATATATTTTTGCACATTTGAAGAAATCATTTTGAAAACGCAATACTTATTATGCTAATATGAAGATTGCAACATTTCTATTACTAAATTACCCGATATTGACATTTGTTGCTCTCACTTGTGAAAAAATCGAAAAAATTTTTTTCAATTTTATCAAGTTAAAAAAAAGAAATTCAAATTAAGTGAACTAAAATGTATTGTAAAATTATTACAAATCACTGGCGTTTTCGAATTATCAGGGTTAATCTACTATGAAATTAATATTTTGAGACTTGCGGGTTTAAAAAATTTCCAATTATGGCGAATTTTGAATTATCGGGCTTCGAATTGACGGACTTTTACATAACAAAAATTGTCAAAGCAAAGAATAAGAAGGAATATATATTAAAATAGCCATTTTACTTACTGATAAAGTATGATTTCATTATGAACTACGAGGTCGTTTTGGTTAAGCAAACTAATCAGAACTTCCGGTTCCAAACTACCGAAGTTGCTTGTGTCGGCGATTGTCTCCAAGTTCCATTTTACAAAGTTTTGACAAGCCTAGAAAATAAAATAAAGATTTATTCAATTCAGGACAAATACCGAGATTCTCACAATTATTTGTCGAAGCATTCATTCTGAAACACAAATAGGATAATTATTTTTAAATAATACTTGATTAAGAAAGATACACATATATAAAATACTAAACTACAGACACGAAATTGTAATTAAATTTGATTATATAATAATAAAAGTTTAAAAAAAATAACGTTTTACATTCCACGAGGATGAAAATATCCACAAATTAAACAATTAGACAAATTAAAAATTTGAGTGACTACATTAGTCTTCACAGAGAGGGATGAAATGATATTTAATCAGATTTATTTTTGATAGTTTATTTAAGTAGATACTCGGTATGTACTGAACTCACAGAGAAAATATTTACCTACCCACTGGGATGTGAAAGGAAATTTTGTCCTTTTTTAAAATTTTAGAATACGTGAATTTTTAGTGTCAAAATATAAATTTGGCATCCATGAGTACTGTACATAAAGTATGTTATTGTTTATTTGTTATTGGGCGAGGGGGAACTAAAATATTTGCACAATAGGTATTTCTAAGAATTCATTTGGTATTTTTTTTTTTTGGTTTTTTATTTTATTGTTTTCTCATTACATATAAGGTTAATTTAATTTTTTTTCAAAAGACCTTGCATTAAAAATGTATATACCTTGCAGGCAAATGCTTATAATTTGGTAGCATAAAAATTGTATGGTTTCCCAAATATTTTTTTTAAATTTAAGTTCCCATTTTTTAATATTTCGTACCTATAGAAAAAGCCAATTATTCTGTACTCACAGATAGTCGACCCACAAAAATGATAAAATAAATATGGAAAACCCAATTCGACAATATTAAAAAATTCACATTCTAATGATTTAGCCTGAAAAAAGTATATTTTTGACACTACAATCTACCTTTGCGACTTGGACGTGCCCGCATGCCATGGTGTACTGCAACCACTCCACCAGGTGGCCCAGCAGCACCGCATGAGCCAGGTGTCGGGACATGTAGCAGACACACAAGGATACCAAATCCTGCCGTAGAAAGAAAAAACCTTGATAAAAACAGCATTCCAATTCTGATCGCTCGTAATTAACAAAATTAAATTAAATGTAAAAATGTTTTTCTGTGTGTAGTTTTCTGGGATATTCTGCCATGTATCTGACCTCTCTGGCCGAAGTTTCAGATCCCATTGCAGGGTCCATCATCAGGGTTGATGTGATGAGTATGTATTGAAGTTAAGGTTAATTAAGTATCGGCTTGCAATAATATTTCAGTACAATATTGCGACCCAATACTTAACCTTAACTTCAACACATACTTGTTACATCATTCCTGATGATGGACCCTGCAATGGGATCCGAAACTTTGCATGAGAGGTCAGATGTACACTGCAAAATATCTCAGAAATCTACACACAGTAAATTAAATATATTTTTAAAGATAAACCAATATGTTGAGTCGAATACAAAGAGTATACCTTAACATTATATTTGTCTGCCAGAGATAATACTGGCAACACCGTCTTGTGAGAGATGCGTATCTGTCCAGTATAGAAATAACGTAAAAAGTGAGGGAAGACTTCTGCACACTGTTGCGTTTCCTTCAGCTCGATGGCACTCTCGCACCACTCAGACCATTCCCGGTTCATCAGCATCACCTTTAAAAATTATGATTATCGTCAGTATTTTTATTGTATAATTAAGGGTTAACCCCACCCTGGGACCCTGAAATTTAGGTAGAAATTGGGTGATTTTTTACAAGGAAGTGTTTAATTATTTTAAAAAAACGTTGGCATATAATCAAGTATGTATATATTAAACTAATATTTTAGTGGAAAATTTTTGAAAAAAAAAAACAAAAAGGCTGCATCATGTCCATTCCCCTGGAGTTACTCAGCCGTGATCGAGATGCAACATTCTGCAGTGTATGTTTGTCCGAGACAGAAAAGAACATTTTGAAATAAAATATCTGATTGTTTGATCTAATTAATCATTTGTTAATAAAAATTGTTTATAAAAAAATTAATTGAGGAAATATTTTTTCAAACTGCTCCTAGTATTACAAAAGACGTTTTATTCCAAATTGTATATGCTTATATGCTTAATTTCTTAACAAGTACACAATCTTCTTTTCTGTCTTGGACAAACGTGCACCGGGGAATGTTGCATCTCAGTCATGGCGAAGGAGCTCCACGGGAATGTACATGATGCAGCCATGTTGTTCTTTTTTCAATAATTTTTCAATAAAATAATAGTTTTATATATTTTATTATCTGCCAACCGTGGTGGTGTGGTGTAACCGCTTAGTTAGATACAATATAATTATTCAGGATATTGGCCAAAATGAGTTATGAGTACAAACTTTCATCTTTTTTCCAGGTTAAAATCAGTAAGTGAATATTCCTTGTCTATTTATAGTTATCTAATGGTAAAACTCATCATTTGAACACTTTCAATCATTTTAACATCACATTTTGAACGTTTAACCTCATTATCTCAAAACTATCCGATGTCACTTAGTGAGTTTTATCTCTAAAGGGATGATATAATTATTCTGGATAACCGGGTAACAGAATAATGCTGAGAATTTTCGGAACACAAAATATACATTTTAAGAGTCACACCTGAAAGACTTCGCTGGTGGCGCAGAGAATGAGCCGGTGAGCAGGATAGCTGATGCCTCCAACCACTAGCTTTATATCACTCATCAACTGCTCCGCGTACAGGGTGGCTATTTTGACAAGTACACTGCTTGAATTGTCCACCTGACATTATCAAAACAGGTTAATTAAAGGGTTACATTACTTTTGACATTTAAAAAAATAAATCCTTTTTCTTATTAGCTTGTAGTTTTACGAATAATTTGAGCTAGCGTGGTAGGTGAATTTTCAAACGAATTACATTATTCTTTTGCGTTTTTCTCTAAACTCCCTTTCCAGACTGGTGGAAATGATATCTCAAAACTATTAGGCCCATTTTATTCAAATTTTACACATCTTGCTAATAACATTATATACGATGTAACATATGATTAGTTCATAGGATCACAGAATTACACTATCTAGTAAGATGATAATTAACTTTTTTATTTCACTCAAACCCTGGTGACATAATTATCTCCACCAGCTGCGTGCGGCACGGAAATGGGCCTTTGCGGGACAGCACATAACACTGCCAATTTTGAAATTTTCAAATTAATTTGTCATTGAAAAATATTAACTAATTTATGCCGTAAACAATGATAGTAAAACAAATTTTATATGCGTAGTTAGTTACATCAAAATAAATTTATATTTTGAATGTATTTTTTGATGCTTCAAAATGTTGTAACCCCGTATGATGAATTACTTTTACTACCAAAAGTTAATATAAAAGGTAGGTATAATTAAGGCCGGTTGTTTGATCAGGAGTTACGGTAAAGAGTTCAGAAAAAAGCATAGATTTTTGCATCTTCGTAAAAATCTATGCTTTTTGATTAACTATTACTCTAACTACTGATCAAACAATCGGCCCTTATAGTTGTTTATTTAATATTAGGAAACAGAATCTTGATGATAAGAAGATTGTTTAATCAATTCTAATTCAGTATTATTTTCACATGAGAAATAAAATTTATATTGATCCTTTATTGGGACTACCTACTGTCTAGTTTTATTAAATCTAGAATGTCTTAAATTAAAGAAGCAAGGCAATTACGAAAATACACTGTAGTTACACACAAAATACTTTTAAAAGGTAAATTGTATGTAAAAAAATATATTTAAAATAAAGTATCATTAAAATAAAACACACATTTTAAAAGTGCACACATACCTCTATTGAGCCTACGCCTTCAGTATCATTGCTAGATACTTCATTCGAATCTTTTTTAGATTCCGGAGATGGACCTGGAGAGGCATCTTGCGGTCGCATTGCATTAAATTGCCTGGAAATATGTATTGAAAATGTCAAATGCCTCCCTTTATTTACAGTGCGAAATGATTATTTTTTACTCATTACTCGTGCTTTAAGGAGTGAAAATTGAATCTAAAATATTACTTACTCTCCAGCCACATTGTTGGCCATCGCAAATTATATATTTAGTTATAAATAAATCACTAAAAAACAATTCACAAAATACTATATATCAGAGGATTTTTTCTATGCATCTATTTGACATACGATATTGTGTGTTGTCATTTATAACATTTTACTTTTCCCACAAATATTAAAAATGTAAGTACTGCTCGCGCACGCAGGTGCCAGTTTTTAATTAATTTTCCAAGCTAGTAACACAATTATCCAAGTTTTTCTGACGTTTCTTATCAAAATTTATTGTTCATGATAATTATTTTATAAAAGTGAGTGCAGCTGTATGGAAATGGCATCTCAGTGGGAGGATTTTTATTCTTCACATTTACCTCCGGCGGATTTTGAAGATAATAGAACATTGTTAAAAGAGTTCTGTGAAAGACATACTAAATTTGGACATAAAATCGTACTTGTCACGGTTAGTCCAAATTCCTAATATTTTTTTTTAATAATTAAAGGTTAGAAGATTGCCCTGCCGCAGATATATTTCTGAGTACTTACATCTTTGTTATTATTTTTAATTTTTTTTTGTGTACATAATTTAAAAAGAAAATAATTTACTTTTGGCACACTGCGTAAACTGAACAATTACTAAAACCGTTTGCATCACACTTGAAGATTTCATTATCATCAGCACTCTATTATGTTTTTGCGGCATGCCCACGGCACGTGAATATGTCCAAGTAAATCATGTAAAGGTAAACTGAAATAGAGGCAATTGTGTGTTGCCTTAACTGGGTTGCAAATTAATAGAGGCAGTAAAAAATTTAAAATTTTTGAAATGTTTTTAATGCATAAAAATACTGTTACTTTGACTACATAGACAATATTGTGAACATGTCATACAACATACTAATCTTACATTGGAGCAGTAGTGCTATCTATAACAAGCTTGAAATAATTTCTCTCTTACAAACTCTTACATTGATCTAACAGCAATTCTGTGATATCCAGTTTAAAGAATTATCTGTTTATTCACAGCGTAGACCTCTTTCCATATAAGAAAGACATTCGAATTAGTATGTGTAAACCGTGCACGTATGAGGCACATTGTTTCATTGTGTTGGTGTTTTTACACGTAAATACCAACACAATAAAACAATGTGTTACACATATCAATTTGATTGTCTTTCTTAAATAGAAAAAGGTCTACACAGGGCGATGGGCGAAGCTGCTCTTCTAATGAAAAATTGAGTATCTTTTTCTCAATTCCCTATGAAATTCAAAAGATATATTTTAATTAAATCTTGAAATATCTAATATTTGCAATGGGGGGGGATGGGGCAGCTGATATACATTTTTTTTAATTTTTCGGAAGTCTGTTCATCTTAATGGTTTTGTATTTTTTTTTCATGTAAAAGAAAATAAATATATGGAATCACATACTATTTTGTCAGGGTCGGAATATTTTTTCGTGTTAAACACATTTCAATGTACTTGGGCTTTTCTTATTCATTAATGTAAGAAGATATGTCTCTTTCTTGCTGTCATACTCAACATCTTGGGAAGAGATTTTAGTTTTCATTGATTTATATTTATTTTCATATAACATCGATTGGAAAGAACGCCCCATCTATTTATGTACAAAATTAAAAAGAAAAATTAAATTATATTGCCTTCTTCTTGTAGTCTGGTGGTACAACAGTCCCCCTGGAACACAACACCGTCCGGTTTGTTGATAACTTCAGTGCGGGCACCAGAGGGTCCGCGTCTGCAGAGTATTTTCTCGATCATGGCTATGCGGTGATATTCATGTACCGGCAGAAGTCTCTGGAGCCATTTGTGAGACACTTTACGGGGCAACGATTTATGGACATGCTGGACATCCAGGAGAGAGGGCCTAACACTACAATCAATGGTATGAACCAATGTTACAGTAGAAGTCGCATCTTCCCAACCACAACCGGAAAATGTTTTTAGATTTTCTTTGGAAAATTTTCGTCGTTACATTGTAGCTATTTTTATTTTGTTAAAATAGTTGCGAAGAAATCTTATTTTTATGTTTCTATGTATATTTTCAGATTGAAAGGGAATATTTTCGAAAATCTGTTAGATTATTAGGTTATTTATTATTTTTATTTCAATATTAAAATGCACCAAATTACTTGAAATCCATTGGCTAAATTTAAAAAAATCTAAGATGTGTATAAAAATAGACTTAATCCAAAATTTCTCAAAATTCTTTCTATCCACCCAGTAAAACCAGATTGTGTGGATGTGGTGGCGCCTATCCTGTCCCGGTACAAGGCTGCGCAGGGAGCTGGAAAGATTCTGTATGTAGTTTTCACCAGCGTCTCCGACTACCTGTGGCTGCTCAGGGCAGCCTGCGAATGCCTGGCCGCCCTGGGTCCCAAGGCTCTGCTGTTCCTCGCTGCTGCCGTATCTGATTTCTACATACCCAGCAATCAAATGGTTAGTGCCGTACAGTTCTCAAAAGTCATGATGATTGAAACAAAAGTCTAGATGAGTAGTTCTAAAACTAACATTTCAGGATTTTCATAGCTTACGTATACACTTTCTGGTTGATCTCTTATTATTTTTGTATATTGGATGACCTATAAAGTAAAATTCCGTTTATTCGTAATTCGCCAAAAATTCTAAATTTTTAAAACCCACAAGTCCCAGAATGTTAATTTCATAGTAGATTAACCCCGATAATTTGAAAACATTTGCGATTACAGCCATCCAAACACGACTAAATGGAAAAAAATGTTTTGTTTTTATCGCACATAACATATATGTGTTATCAAAATGATTTCTTGAAAAGACTTTTCACAAAATTAAGGGCTTTTCCGCTTTTTCGTGAGTTTTACGATTTTTGGCGAATTTCGCAATCGCATTGCAATATTTTTTTTCTTGTACCTTGAATTTCGAATTAACGGGGTTGCGCATCGAAATCTTTTTTTGGGTCCCTTGAATTTCAAATTAACGAGGTTCTACTGTTCTGTGCTTACCTTCCGTTACAGAATTAAGTTATTTTATAATTTGGAAAATATGTTTGATCGTCATCTGCAAAGAATAATTAAGTATTATAAAAGAGATTATCCATTCTGCCATCAAGCCCTTTCTCCGTAGGATTCTGCAGATAAATACATTCATACATTTTCTCATGCACGCTCTAGGAAGCGTCCACAAACCGCATGATTCCATTTCAAACTGTGGCTTTTGCTTTGACTCTCCCCCCCCCTTTCCTGAGTGGAACATTTTTTTTCCTATTAATTCCAGAAGACATTTTTTGCTTTATTTTCTTACCAAAACTATTTTTAAATTATTGATTATGTGCAAACGAATCTCCCCAGATGTATCGATCGCATATTCTGTACTGCTTTAACTGTGCCAAATAAAATTAATGAAAGAATTACGTGGCTCGACTTTGACCCCCCTCCCCCCTTACGTAGCCCAGCATAGCATTCTGTGAACCCCCCCCCTTGATCAGGCCTTGTGGTTTATGGACGCTTCCCTACATTATTGAAGCTTTTAATTGCTTTGTAATGTAAAGCGTAATAAATGTTGTTATGTAATTGTTTTATCGCAACATTTCTTGAAATGCTCACTCAACACTCTCAATTTTAATGTTGCAAGTCACTCTATACTTGACTGTGAAAGCTCGTAGTGAATGATTGAAGTTTATAATAAGAAAGTGGATAATAATGAGGAACTTTAGGAAACAATCTCCAGTGACTGATTAGTCTAATACAGGTAATACAGAAATTAGTCTGATCAAAATCAAGTCTGACGGAAATACAGTTGAAATCGCATTTGCAGCCAACCCACAAGATCCAGTCGGGTCAGGGTGCTCCAGTGATTCAGCTTCAGCTCGTGCCCAAGATGTTGTCTCCTCTGGTAAACGTGTGGGTGCCGAGAGCGTACGTCGTATCCTTTAAGCTGGAGACTGATGAGAACCTGCTCATCGTCAAGTCCAGGGAATCTCTCAATAAATACAAGCACAGAGTAAGTACCCCCTATATTATATATCACCTGAAATATTATATTATTTTAAAGAAAACTAATTATATGTATTTTCTGGGTCTGTCTAAATGTGTATCTTAAAGAAAAATTGATAAACAGAATTTGACGGTTCCTATGTAAACACCATTGTCCGAGTCCTAAAGAATAAGTATGCAAAATTTGCATCAGATCAGTCGAACGGTACAGATTTGTGTAGAAAATATATTGATGGATACCAATACATAGAAAATACTCTTCTCTACAATATAGAATACAATTATACAATTTTTAAAAATTTCCACTATTTTCAGAGAAAAGAATCAATATAAAAGCGAACTAATAGGCTCATTTTAAAGCTGAACCTTAAGCAGCTCTCCTGTGAAATTAAAATTAATTTAAAGCTGATGTCTCAGTTTATATAGGGACTGTTGAAATATGAGTTTGATTTAATTACTTTGCAATTGTTTGTTAAATTTGCTGTTTCGGAAGTTTGTAGAACTCCATAGTCACATATATGAAAATAAAATACTCATGTTTTTTAGTTCTACTTGTTTCATTTTTGTGAAACACGGTGAGGGCACTATCAATCTAAACATTTTAAATTTAACAGGTTTAATTTATATTTTGTTGAATTTAAAATGACTAGATTGTTACTGTTCGGTCCATAAGGTGAAATGCATGTCACAAAAATTAAATAAGTTGATCCAGAAAACATGTATGTTTTTTTTCCATATGTATTTATTTTTGCTGATTTTTAAGTAAATTAGGATATAAAAACTATTACGTCCCATTTATACGCTACAGTAGTCTAAGAACTTAATGTAAATGTTTGAAAGCAGTTGAGGCCAACAATAATTTGTGAATTTGAGCAGTAATGCTCATATTTTACCGTCTATGATCCTTGCACAGCTGTATGGCTTCACCACAGTATTATCAAACCACAATATTACACTAAATTGAAGGTATTGTCATAATATACTCACGGAAGATATCTGTAAACCGTTTATGTAATCAATACTACATGTTTAAAAATAGCATTAGAATGGATTATATTATGTTATAGGGTCGTAGGTTATTTTCAAAGCTTTAATTCCTTCTACATACATGACTGTGTTCTTGGGGGAAAATTATTTTCCGTATTACACATATTTTGTCACATCTGTCACCTCTCCAAACTGTAATGTTTACACCGCATTCTCATACGGTACCTGGCCAGTTTGGCAGGCAGGAACAAATGTCGACAATATATTTCGAATAATATTAAATAGAATGATCAAACTAAAAATATAATGTCTTGGTAAATAAGTCGCGTTTTATTACCAAAAGACATTTTTACACAAAGTGACTTGGTTTGGAAATAATTTTTAAAAAATAACATCTATTATAAAAAAAATTGTGTATTAGGGGATTTAATTATGATATAGTATATACTTTATCTGCATTATAAATGTGTCTTAAATATATGCAAAGGGAGACATCCTTGCAATGTGTCCCAGTCCCCTCATCTAAAGAAGGGTTTTAGTTCAGCTCTTTGCAATTTTATACTATGTGGAATGCATTAAAATCTCTCATTTTGTAGCAAGATTCTTTTTAGTTTTAGAAGAAATTGCAAATGAAAAACTAGCAATAAACCCGCCATTGTAATAATATGTATATAAAAAGTGAATATATAAAAAATAAATATATCATATGGCGCCTTGCCTGCTGATTATGGTATTTGACGTGAGATTGGCAAACATTATATCTGCACACAATAAACACTAGCATTAACAGATTGACTTTGTCTAACAGTTCAAAAAAGTCACTCCGGGAATGTCCCACCCAATGCACCATAAAAAATTCTGATGCAGTCCATCCTCTGATGTTAGTATGTGTTTGCTAGCCATTGAATTTTGCACTTGAGCTTATTGTACCAATTTTTTGTTTAGATTTTCTATAAGCTATTAAAAAGTTCATCAAATAAATTTGAAATAAATTTTCAATAATTTTTAAAATTTAGAAAAAGAGAAATCCTTGTATTGTTGCAGGAGTGTATCAGTGTTACATTATTCCTTTCAAGATTGTTTAAAGTGTGAATTTCTTACACATCTATAGTTGGTGATTGCCAACATCTTGCAGACGAGAAGACACAAAGTTGTGTTTGTTACGCCGGACCAGAGTCAGGACATAGTGCTGTCCAGAGAAGAGGTCCACGCCGGGATGGAGATCGAAGCCCCCATTGTCAACAATGTTGTCAAGAAACACGAGGAATTCATAAAACAATGTTGCCAGGTTCGCTGAGACCAGCAAACTTGTCTGTCATCCACAGGCAAGAGAGTATTCCTATATGATAAATAGATAAATTATGTAACCATATCAGGGTGGAAATATTTTATATTTTGTTACAATTGGCCATAGATCAAATAGTGTAGAGACTGTTGAATCTAGAAGCCCTTAGTCTTTCGTGAAGCCTGCAATCAGTAGTTCGGAAAGTGTTACAATAAAAGTATTGTAAATACTTGTATTAAAATTTAAACTAACTACAGGCATACTAATGTGTCAGGTGCTATTCACACTTTCGTTTGATTTATTTACAAAATTATATAAGATTTCAGGATAATCGTTTTCTCATACAATTTTTTTGTTTGTTTTAAATTGTGAGATTTCCCATTTATTAGCCATCCGATCCCTAATCAAGTCTAAAAAATTTTTATTTAGATACATATAGTGTATACAAAAGCAACTGTCTATCCTCTGACGACATTATTAAAAAAATGAATAAATATGTAGTAAGAAATCCCTGATCGCTCTTGATCTAGTGTACTTTGAGAGAGATAAAACTATTTAGTTTCTTGTATTATTATTAAATATTTACCCCTCCTGGGCCGCGTCGCATATATGCGACAGGCACAAAATAAATTATTTATCGACGGCCGCGTATCGAATTTGAAAAATGTAATTTTTTCCCAATAGAGAAATCCTGTTGTGACCTGTCGTTCCATTTTCAACTCAAAAACATCACGGATTATATTTTAAATCAACAATCAAAACAGAAGTTTTTCTGCCGTCAAAATCGTATAGAATTGTTATAGATGGCGCCCCGATCGCGTGTTGTGCAATCGAAATTCAAATATTCCATCGTCAAGGTCACGCGCAATGTGCGCGGGAAATACGATTTATTTTTTTCGATTTTCGATTTATTTGTACACGTATATACAAATATATACGATATGTTTTGCGATATTTGTCAGTTTTTGTTGGTTTATGATTCAATTGAATACTAATAGTGATTTATTAACAAAAATACACGCAATTTTGTTGCGTTTATTTGAAATATGTGTGTGTGTGAAAGTGTATCATATTTATGTGTTATGAGTGCGATGTCCCGTCGTGTGCCGTGCCGTGCAACAAAATATACCACACAGAAGAAGATTATTATTATTAATAGTAGTGTTGTCTCTAATAAACAAATAAAAAATTATTATTATTTTTCAGAAAATATTGCGCTGGCAACATTATGGAAATTCAAAAAAAGATTTTTTTTACTTAAATGATAAAAAAAAATCATTGCATTTCTACACTTACGATAAAATAATATGAATGTGTGTGTTTTTTTTTTAATATACGCATGTTTTCATGGTTTTTTCGTAAAAAGAAAAATCACAAAAAATTCAGAAAATTTACGGCCCTCAACAAGTTAATAAATGTGAGTTTTGTAATTTGTGACGTAAGATAAAAATGTTAGATAAATGTATGTACAACATAATGAACAATTTATAATACCTTATTTAAACCTCTTGCGCTTATTCTAAATGTCTGATTTACCCTTTATTGAGCATTGACTACATATACTAGGAGCGTGAGAGTAAATACGATTTGCATATTACTTAATTAACTTTAAAAACACCAAAAAATTTAATAACTTATTACACATTGAATATTTTTAAAATTACTATTTATTTATTAAAAGTTTTGTCATTAAAACATATGCATAGAATATGAAAATATTCACACTGAAAACAGATTTATTAGTTGACGTCTTTTAAACCAATTCTGTCATAATTATTTGGTGAGGTATAAGTTAATTGGTGTTGTGTTTTAAAAGAAATACATGCATAGTTTATAACTTGATGTAAATAAAAATAAAAACCAACATTTTCGTAAAAAAATAATATATAAATATGTATTACATGAAGGCTGCTGGCCGTAGTGTGGCAGAGAGAATAAAGAAAGAGCGAGGAAAGTATGGTTAAGAAAATATATGAGGCGATTGTTGAAGGCAAAAAGAATAAAGAGCGCCCACTAAAGACAAAGACCTGGCGTGATCAGATACTACAAGTATTGGAGGATGGTCCTGTTAAAGGCCTCAACAACCGTAGAGCACGCGTGAGAAGATGTATGAATGTAGCCGAAGCAAAAATGATGTGCCAAGAGAGAATAATATGGCTTTCTATCCTCTCTGCCCATCCCTGCCGGGAAATGGTGTGTTGGTTAGTTAGTTAGTTTTGAAATAACATCTTAATAGTATGTAATTTTTGTAGTCTATTGATTATCTATTCACAGTTGTTGATTGAAAATTATTTTTTGTTATATATTGAATGGTCTTGAATGACGAATGGTTAGGATAGTGTTAGCTACCATCCAAGCTAGTCCTATCATTTTCATGGCACAGGGAACTTTTCTTGGTTCGAAATGATCTTAAATTTTGATATTTTATTCTGTTAAACAGATTTATTTTATTTTAAAAATTAAATATTCTATATACATAGCTAGTATTGTTATATGAATAAAATTTGATACATAATTTATTTTTACACTTCATTGTGTATTAAAAATTTTGTTGATGTGAAAATATATCTATTGTATATGTATACGCATATATATTTTTAAACAGAAAAATTCTTATATTTATGTAAGTTAGTTCTTAAATTTTATGTATATTTTTAAATATCCGTAACCTTGCCTATATATACAAGCATGCGGTGGCTAAAGAGATGAGAGGTTCTAAGGGCACATTAAAGGTATATCTTATATTTTCTATCTATTTGTATTAAGATTGGTTTTCACAGCTGACAACAAAGGCCCATTCGGTTATGGTCGGGTTCGGAAAGTGTAGGGGAGATATTTTTTAGATGGTCTTAAGGGTTTTATTACTTAAAATTTTCTACCTATTTAACACTTTCTATATGGGATATCTTTATACGCAGATATCAAAGGGTAATGGGAAGGTGTAGGTGAGATATGATTATGAGGCCGGTCGCACTTTGGATACGAATTAATTACGTACGTATTTGTATGATTATCTTCGTACGTATTGAGCGCGCACATTGATTGCGTCTTGCATTGGTCACAATCAGTTACTTTTCGCATTTCTCCAATAACGTTTGTGCGAAATGAATAATCTGTATCTTCTGGAAAACTCTATTATGGCAGACTTAAATAATGACAAATTTCATGACTATAACATCGGAGAAATATTTAAAAGTTTTTTGTTCAAACTACATAATTATACCTCACCTTCATTAAACCAAATTATTTAACTTGTAGGTATTTTTAGTTCTTTAGAGATTCTCCGCCATGATCTGCGCTGATGGTCACGTAGTTTGGTCCCACAAACCTTTGTGGTCATGTATCAAATTGACAAATTCTTCAATATCCACCGTACGAAATTGCAAAAATTTCTGAACAAATTCAGATCATGTCAGATTTCGCATCTATACGTGCGTAAACGCACTACTAAATCGTGTGCAGTGTGCGATGTTCAATACTACTTTGAAGGTCAGGAATGTACTTGCGTATTCGGCTATAGTGTGGTATATGCACTACCCAATTTCATACGAAAACGCATGCAGTGTGCGGCCGGCGTGAGGGTTCTCAAGGTTTTTATTGGTTAATATTTCTTCTTGCAAATTGCCGGGTACGTCAGTTATATTTCACCTAGTATCATAAATAAATTAAATAGATATTGGGTTGTATACTGTATTTCCACTATTAAATGTATGTCTTGTATTATTTTATAATCAAGTATCAACCACCACATGTAATTGGAAACATTTTTAATTGAATGAAAAGTTTTTATGACCACTATGAAAAGTATTTGTAAATCAAGTACATATTAAAATTATTAGTAAATCAAATTTTCTTAACTACTGATTGTTGGACGAGCACAAGCAGTCAGCAGGAAGTGAAGAGAGAAGCGGGAGATAATGTTATCTTGCGGATGCTGCACTGTAAAAATCTAAAAAGTGTTGACATTGATGTTTTATTAAACTTAACATTTCACAGTTTGTTAATAGTGTTAACGTTTACCCTGACTAGTACACGAGGGTCCATCAGTTTATAACATATTTTCAGTTCATCTTTCAATGTATCATTTTTTTATTTCCCATGTCGTTCAAATACATGTATTGTATACGTGATTATGAGCCTGTAAAAACAAAATGAAAACATTTATAGTTCTTTTATTGTGATAAATAATCAAAACAAACTTATTTTAAATACATGTTTGTATATTATATTATAAATTTTATATCATTGTAATCTCTTTGGCTGCTCAGTATTACAATTGGTGTTTAAAGGGAGAAAAGATATGTCAGTTTAAGGAATGCCAACATGTATTGCTAGCAGAATCTTCTGTGTGCTAGCATTTATTCAATACAGTGTTGCATAACTAAACTAAGTGAATGAATAAAGTAATCTCTCGCTATCCGCGTGGGTTACGTTTCTGAGGACTGCCACGAATGTCCAAACTAGGATATAATGCCCATAATTGTAAAGAGGCTCTGTTTCATAAATTTATAAAATAATCTATGGAACATCGGGCTGTCTGAAGCCTACACCCTCAGAGTGCCCCTTTTTCTTAAATGCAGTCTTCAGGTTGCCTAAACCCGGACAGCTCGTCATGATCGTAGAACAATGACGGATGTGTAAAAAATTCCATATTTACTTTTTTGGATCGTTAAAAAGTGAAAAAAAGAAGCCATCTAATGATATATAAAAAGTTTATTTTTTCTCATTAATTCTCATTAACGGTTCTGATTTGCGATCGTAGAACAATGCAGCATATGTAAAAATGTCGTTGTACTGCGCTGACTATATCTAAGGTTTGAAAAATATCAACTTTAAATAACTAACCCAAGTTTCAAAGGAAAATCTTTTGTAGTTATCGAGCTATGACATAAAGTGTCTTTATGTAAATAAAACTTCAAATTGCTCTCCTGCAATTTTGAGAAAAATTCTACTCATATCAATAATTTCATGAATATTATTTATTTATTTATTTATTTTAAATTTATTTACACATATAAATGAAGGTAGTTGCTTCACTAGACAATGTCTGTTCTGAAGCAACTACCTGTACAGTTTAAATATAAATAATTATCAACTGCATCTATTTTTAGATATTTTTTAAATAACCGTAGCATGTTACTCTGGGCAGCAAGGAATTACTGTGTTGTTTTCAAAAAAATATGTACTGTTCCTTTAAACTAATATGTATCTAATGATAGCCTCTCATATGAATGTATAATCAACATTTGGTTTAATGGATTGTTTGGTGAAGTGATCTGCGATCTCAAAATTAATGGCTAAATAAAGAGTGAATTAAAACTACATAATGTTTGCCAATAAAATATTGCATGGCATGTGATTAAGGGGACTAAAGCCAACACTTGGCCAGTGTGCCGATTGTGAATAAATCTTAGACACGAGTTTGAATTGTGACCAACAGTTTTAAAGCTTATTACTTAATTTAATTGTTTCAATTTGGTGGCACCGCACACTCGTCAAATTGTTTTGGATGCATTTACAAAAAGGTGTATTTCCTTTTACATTTACGACTTTGTATTAAATACGGTTTTGCAAAATGTCTATTTATTGAACATGCCCTAGTTGTAAGATGTAAAGACACGGTTCCTGTCGTATTTTTTGTTTCCTTATGCTTTTCGTGTTTTTTATTTTAGCAGACACGTTTGTAATCTCGATGGTCTTAATAAAGTATCAAATTTACATATCCTATATTAAATGTATATTTTGATAACAGAATTAAAAGTGTTGTAGACAGCTTTTTGTGTGTTAAAATAGTAATAATATGTGTATTCAAAGTATTTGTTTTGATCGATTTGGTTCGTACGAATTATTATTAATTCCTTAGTGTGTAATGAATGTAACTGTCTATTTTTAATAATCCCAGTGTATACATACATTAATTAATATGTCGTCAGCTAAGAAACTGCAGCGTGGCAATATTTCACAATTCATCCCAAGAAACGTTTATCTGCTTCCATCAAATTATGTTTGTGTTTACATCTTTTTCTTTATCTAGAATTCAATCTTTTCTATCTTCTCATCTAGTATCTAGAATTTCACGAGTGTGGTTGTATAATATAATCACAAATCACTTGCAACAGAACCCCAACACGACGCCTCCACTTGACAGCTGTGTCCATAGACGCCCGCTGTAGTCTCTGCCCCCGTCGGGGTTGCCAGACCACAATGAGCCATGCTGATTGTACCATTTAGTGAGGTTCCTGTCGACTCCTTTATCTAGTCTATACACATTGCAGGAGGTACTCTGTCCCCTTACTCGCTTTCCTATGATTATGAGTTTCTTGAGACTCATCTTTCCTTCTGTGTACTAGAGATATAGTATTTTGTTTCTTTTTAGAATTCATTTATATCAATCCTCATTTAGAATCCCAACAGGCTGGCAGATTCCAAGTGTCCAATAATCCTACATCATGAGATACTAATGTAGGAATTTCGAATTTCTAATACTCAGGTGTAGTTTCTTAGCAGTCGATGTATAGATAATCTAATAATTGTACTAGCATACTGTAACACCAATATATACAACCTATGTTAGAAATGAAAATGATTCCGAGTGAAACTATGTTATCCAAGCGTATCTCTTATTGAATAATATGACAATATTAATGTTTTGAATATCATAAACCTAATATGTGTCGATACACGTACTTACAATCATGTTGTTTTCCCGTAGATCGAATCTTAGCATCCAAAACTTGAGCAACAAAAGCGATAATGTGTAATTTTTTTAACATAGAATTAACCACGTTTTAATATTTGTATTGATAAAGTAAACTTATACTTTAAAAACCCTATTGCAAAAAATTCCATACTTGGGCCTGGAGTTCTGGAGAAAATGAAGTATTTCAAAATTGTATACATAAATGTCTATAAACATATATTTGTAATTTTATGAGTTTTCATAAAAACATGGCTGTAATTTAATTATTTTTACTTCTCAATTTGGTATATTTTGCCCTTACGTGTCTAAATATTAAATTTCTTTGTGATAAATTAATCAGCTCAAAATAAAAAAGCTCCTTACTAAGAGTATTTTGTGTGAAGTATTTTTTTCTTAATTAACTATTATTAAAAACTGTTTAAAATTTTTACATGTCATCAAATTTTTGCCTTTCAGATTTGGTATGATCTAAATCA
>JADDOH010023360.1:0-41708 GCA_016648135.1 Agrypnia vestita
AAGGTCAAAAATCCTATTACAGGATGTATGGCGCTCTAATATTGGATGGGAAGAGAGAATACAACCCGAGCACGCCGATAAATGGTACGCGTGGTGCGAGCTAATAAGGAATGTGAAATGTGAAATCGCGCGCCCGTGCATATCCCGCCGCGATAGTGAAGTCGCGCTTCATATGTTTTGCGACGCCTCTGAAAAAGCGAGCTGCGTGGTGGCCTATTTTGTCGAGACAGGAGAGGGTGGCAATTCCGTAGCCTTCATCTCGGCGAAATGTAAGGTGGCACCGCTAAAACCGCTGTCAATACCGAGGCTAGAGTTGCAAGCGGCACTTATCGCCGCGCGATTGTCGGCGGCTGTGAAAAAAGAGTACCGCTGTAAAATAGCCCGTACGGTACTGTGGACCGATTCCACCACGGTGTTATGCTGGTTGCGGACCGACCCCCGGGCGTATTCGACTTTTGTCGCTAACCGGCTGGGAGAGATTGATGAACTGTGAATGGTGAATGGTACCCACCGCTTACCCAGGACCGTTTTATGAGCAAAAGCTCCCATATCGGTCCTTCTCATTCGTCTCCAGGTTGACATTTTTTTAGCTACAATGCAAGACCGTGCTGCCCCGCACGGGTCGTATAAACCGGTGCGAGGCGGCACGGCCGCAAAAACAAAACCATTCACAGACCGACACCATTAGATACGTCTTTATTGAATAAAAAAAATACATAAATAAATTCAAGAACAAAGAAAAGGTAAAATAACAAAATAAGAAAAATAATAATACAAAATAATACGAAATAATACAAAATAATACAAAAATAATACAAGAACAAAGAAAGGTAATAACAAAAGAAGAAAATAATACATAGTAGACGAATTTCGCGGTGGCGGCAGTGGATGGGTAAGGTCAAACAGACACCCCCTTAACAGGGAAAGAGACGATATAAAAAAAAAAAGACATTTGGATATCCGGGTAGGGAAGCACAGGACCGGCAGGTCTTCGTCCAATGCAGGAGCCCACACATTAACACAACACCGGGGAATGACAGAGTCAAACCACCAACACACAAGAAAACTTATCGCACAGATCCCCTCAGGATTTCCCAACGGGACACCCACACCCGAATGAACCCTCGGAAGCATCCGAAGTTCCTTTCATTCCTCACTAGGACATCATTGGATGGACGTCCTGTCACGGTCATTCCAAACTCAGTTAATCCTGCTAACATATTCTCTCTCGCGTCATTCATGATCGTACATTCCCAAAGGATATGTTCCGCCGTTTGGGCCACCCGACCGCAAGCACACCACGGGTCAACGGAGAGTCCAAGATCGAAAAGCTTCGACCTGAACTCTCCGTGTCCCGATAGCATCTGAACAGTGTGGTGGTCCAGCGACGGAAAATATCCACTGCCCTTTTCCTTCACGGCCACCCTCGGAAAAAAGGAATGAGTCCATCTTCCGGTGGTGGCCGTGTCCCATCTTTCTTGCCAAACTATACATGATATTTCTCTCAATCTCTGACCCAACACCTGGTGTCGCAACGTCTCCGAGAGCCTGATGGTTCTACCAAAGTAGTTTACCTCCAGGCCCCTCCTAACACTTCGCCTGGCGCTGAACTCCAGTACCTCCAAGTCAGCAGGGAGCACCCCCGCTAACACCGGTAGGGCCGCACTGGACACAGTCCGATATGCTCCCGTCAGAGCCAGCAGGGGTACTCTCTGCCCCCGATTTAGAGCTGCGGCTACCACGCCGGTCCTCAGCCTGTGAGCCCATACCTCAGCAGCGTATGTGACTTGGGCCACATATGTCGCCCTATATACGAGGCGCATCGCCGGTGACCGGATGCCCCAGTCAGCGACACTAAGTCTCTTCATGGAGGCAAAGAAATCTCTCGCTCTGTCAGCAGTGGCCTTAACATGTGTGAGAAAAGAACCCGATGGGTCGAACGTTACACCCAGCCATTTGACCTCTCTTGCAAATTTCACGTTCATACTCCCCATTTTGACCACCGGGTTCCTCGCCTGACTCAAACCACCCTTCATCATCATGGCCACTGTTTTGCCAGGCGCCAAAGCCAACTTATTTCTAGCACACCAGTCCACAATCAGCTCAATTGATCTCTTACTCCTTTCCTCAAGCACTAAGCGGCTTCGTCCGGATACGAGCAACAGAGCATCATCCGCATAGGCAACGATGTTGCACCCCTCAGGCAACGGTAGACGAAGAATGTCATCGAAAAGTATGTTCCACAGGGTCGGTCCAAGGACCGAACCCTGTGGGCAGCCCATATTAATATGTCTGGTACTCGAGACCCCCGCGTAGCTGATCGTAGCAGCTCGATCACCGAGGTAGCTCTTGACTAGGTCAAAGAGGTACCTCGGGCACCGCCGCACTTTCAGCTTAGCGAGGATCATCTCCCACCAGGCATTATCAAAAGCCCCTGAGATGTCCAGGAAAATTCCCATAGCATGCTTCTCCTCACAGTCCCTTACCCATGTCTGTACATACATCATAGCACATTCCGTGGACTTACCCCTAACGAACCCAAACTGTCGGTCGCAGGCAGGCGAAAGATTGCTCTCTAACCTGTTGCGCATCACCGTTTCAAGTACCTTTCCAAAAACGGGAAGGAGCGTGATTGGGCGATACGCGCCTGCATCTGACCTTGGTTTCTTGTTCCCCTTGGGTATGACACAGAGAGTCCCCTTCTTCCATATAGTTGGGAAATGCCCCACTCTCATACACTCATTCATTACAAATAAAACTTCATCTCTTGCGAATCTCCAGACATTCTTCGCAATAACCCCAGTAATCCTGTCCATCCCCGGGGCCTTCGTTGGACCAATATTACGAAAAACATTCTCCAGCTCCGCCACAGTTATGGGAGGGGGCTCTCGCACCTCAAGAAGCATTGTATTTGTCGGGATGCGGGCTAACATACGGACTAATCTATGATGGTCCGTCTCCTCGTCAACCCTCTCAAGGGGCACTAGTTTGCCTAAGAACCCATCAAGGGTTGAGGGAAGATCAGTCGTCATCCCTTCCCCGAGAAGATTGATGAATTGACGAAAATCGCCGATTGGAGATGGGTCCCCATGAAACATAATCCCGCTGATATTGGGACACGGGACGGCGAACTCCCAGATTTGGCCGCTGATGGTATGTGGTTCAGCGGCCCTGACTTTCTACACCGGGGAGAGTCGGCGTGGGCGCAAGAGAGCCGCCGGCGGCAACCAGATAACACAGTACTGGAAAAAAGGGCAGATATTGTTTTGGTGACCAGAGGAACGCCCACGGGGGGAGCATTGCCCGATATAAAACGCTTCTCATCATGGACGAAATTGGTGCGCACCGCGGCATGGATAAGGCGCTTCATTTGGAATTGCCGCCGCCGCGCTGAAGAGCGGCCCGGCCGAGATGTCACCTGCGACGAAAGAATAGCAGCCGAGCGCGCATGGATATTGCATTCTCAGGCGGAGGCGTTCGGCACGGAAATAAAAATTTTACACCGCGGTGGAGCCGTCCCAAGGACCAGCCGGCTGTATCCACTGACGCCGCGCCTGGATGAATATGGAGTTATACGGATGGGCTCGCGGCTCGAGCAAACCGCGGTGCATGAAATACCGGCCGGCTTGAGGGCGCCGGTAGTATTGGACGGCTCTCACCCGTATGCCCGCTTGATGATAAGGCATTATCATGAGAAAGAAAATCACCCGGGCACTGAGAAAACTGTGGCAGATGTGCGGGAGAATTTTTATATTTTAAAATTGAGACCCACAGTGCGCCGGGTGAAATATGAATGCCAAGCGTGCCGAAACAGAAAAAGCCAGCCGCAACCGCCGTTAATGGGTCAAATGCCAGATTGCCGACTGGCTTACAATACTCCCGCTTTTTACCATTGTGGACTCGATTATTTTGGCCCAATGCAGGTGACTATCGGCCGGCGAAGAGAGAAGCGGTACGGCGCGCTATTTACATGCTTGACAACGCGCGCCGTACATTTGGAAATCGCCGAGTCTTTGTCTGCAGACTCGGCCATACTCGCTATAAGGCGAATGGCAGCGCGGCGCGGGCATCCGCGCCTACTATATTCCGATAATGGAACCAATTTTCGAGGCGCGGAAAAAGAGATGGCAGCCGCGCTGAAAGATTTGAGAAGTGACCCGCGGATGCATGGGCACCTCGCGGAGAGCGGGGTTGAATGGAACTTCAACCCCCCCCTCGCCCCACATATGGGTGGCGCCTGGGAGAGCCTAGTACGCGCCGTGAAGCGGGCGTTGGAGGCTACTTTGAAGGAGCGGGCCCCGCGGGAAGAAACTTTGAGGACTCTGTTGGCTGAGGCCGAATATACTGTGAATAGCCGCCCGTTGACGCATGTATCGGTTGATCCGAAAGATGACGCGCCTCTTACGCCGAACCATCTGTTGCTGGGAGCGACCGGCCGCAATTCACATTTGGCGGTATACGGGGCGCTAGATGAAAATATATGCCTGAAAAGACAGTGGAGAGTATCGCAACAGATGGCCGATTTATTCTGGCGGCGGTGGATGAAAGAATACTTACCTACATTGGCGCGCCGAAATAAATGGCAGGAGCCCGCGCCCGCAATTAAGGAAGGCGAGATGGCCGTCATCGCAGATCCCGCGCTGCCCCGCAACACATGGCCCAGAGGGCGAATTTTGGAAGCCCGCCCGGCGCCCGATGGCCAAATTCGAGTCGTCCGAGTACGCACAGCTGCGGGCGATTATACTCGACCAGCCACGAGAATAATCATGCTGAAGGGGAATCCAGCATAAGGGCGCTGGCAGCATACCCTGTCCTCCTGATAAGTGCGGGCAGGCCACACGGGGGGAGTATGGAACGGACAGGGTTGAGCCATGTAAAAAATGAGAACATAACATGACCACTATGAGCGGCGCGTGTCCAAAATAAATCAGCCGCTACATACAGAAAATTGCATTGGAGACGAGGTGTGTATGCCGCTACTGAAAATTGGGTTGCCGCTCGGAGCGCGCGCAAGTCAGTGCCCAGCGGCTGCTGCCGCGACTGGAGGGGGGCCGCGCGCGCATACTGCTTCCAACTAGCTGTAGAACAACATCGTCCGGACACTAGCCCTGAGATTGGCCCTTTGTTAAATGAATATGAAAAATGCGGCCTGTTTGGCCGCCGATGTTATTTCCAGCTACAAGTGTCGATACAAATATGTGTGGAATTTGTATATGTTATGAAAATATTTTAAAAATATGTTGATGCCTTGTAAGAAGCAGCGCTTGGCGCCCTTTTTTGTATGCAATATTGTCATGTGCATTATGTTGAATCTCTGATGAGAAAAATGTATTGGAATTTTATGAATTTTTATGAATAAAATGGAAATAAATAATTTTTTATTTGGCACCTATTGGTGCGTGGACAAAGGTTAGAAGTTTGAGCCGAAGGGATTCTTCCGCGATGTAACGCCCCAAAGTAAAGTATGTGTGTGGCACGCGGTACCCGCGATGTTCGCCAACACTAAATGGGCATGAGTGTGGCACGCAATATTCGCCAACACGGGAGACGAGTCTCGCTGCAGAGGGTCTCGTCTCTTTCTTTCCGCCGTTGAATCCGCCGACGGGCAAATAAATGTTTTTTGAATATTCAGAGATTTTACAAACTTACCTGACCGGCTATAACTTCTAACGCCTAGTACTCAAATTCCGAGCCCCCGTCTGAGATGCGTATATGGGATACCCTCCACGGGGGCCCGAAGGCCTGCACCGGGCGCCATCGTGGAGATGGTCATCATGAAATAAATGAGTACTGGAAGACCGTGAGAAAAATTTTGTATTTTTCTCGATTTGGAAACGGTAGACGCCTGTTTTCGGGCCCACGTCGCGGTAAGCTCGCGCACACGGCTCGCCGTGGAGAATATTAAAAAGTTGAATTTTTTATCGACAATCAGAGCGGCTTACCGTGGACGAATTCCTACTTATGTAGTGTCATTGCATTCCTTAACTGAATGCCTGTCTGGAAAATGTATTTTTATACATGTGGAATGATATAGGCGCGCCTGAGAGTGAAATAAAAAATTGGTTTTTGGCGCTTTTTTGAATGCCTATAACTCAGTAAATATTTACCTGAAATATTTGGAATTACTGTTAAAATGAGCGCTTGCATGCGCAAATTACATTTGTCATAGCAAAACTTGTAAAAATGCTGTTTTTGATTTTTTATGAATTTTTGAAAATTTGAGCCGTTTGTGGCAATTTTAATTTTAGTTTTTTGGGCCTTGTATGACCCAGCCCGTCCAAATAACTGTGTTATTATCATCTGCTAGGTCTGTTATTACAAAATAACACAGTATTAGTCTCTTGGGAGCTAAAATGCATTTTTTATGAATTAATTTGTATCTGTCATATGAAATCTGCCGCGCGGTGAAATTGTGCAACCGCGAATGACGTAGTTCACCGCTCGGCCGCTGGGAGCGCTGCGGCGCCTTCCCAGAATTACGCAATCTCATTGGTTTCTGTAACATGCTATGACGCAATCTTGTGAAATTTTGAATTTGGTATAAATAAAATGCATTTTTTGAGCGAGTACCCAGATACGCCACCCGCGTCGGTACGAGAATCGCTATTTGGACAATCTTCTTGCTGCCTTTTCTTTCTGACCCCTGCTCACCTACTTTGGACTCTGCTTTCTTGGATTTTTGTGACCACTGCTTTCTGACTTGGACTTCGCTTCGGATTTTTTCTTCGACTTTAATACGATAAAAGCACTACTTCGGCGTTTGACTTCTGGCATATCCACGGACTACGAGCTTCACTGCAAATTCTGGTGGCGATCTCTGCCCCACCAGCGAAGACTACTGAGCCGCATAAAAAAGTGTTCCCATCCGGAACAATGATTAATTAAAAAAAAATCTTTTTTTTATTAATCTTTAATTCTTCTTAAACTTCATTTTTAGCGTCTTTTTTTTAAATTTCTTAAGTTGATTTAAATGACACTCCTGTATATAAACTAGTATTTTACACTTTATTCTAGTATTCTATAATCTATTACTAATATACTATCCATAATAACTTACATTTTTACATTTACGTATCCCATAATATTATACAATCTATAATACTATATAATCTAATCTATGGTACAATATATAATATAATAAACATATAATAAATCTTATGCTTTACTATTTGTAAAATAATTATAGAATATGTTTTTAAAATAATTCATTCTTTGTCGTTTACTTAAAGCCATTGATAGATAATTGTATTGACAGTTTACATTAGTATAAGTAAACCGTGCCTTTGGCTAATTATAAAATAAACAAACGTAAAATAACGACAACAAAAAAAGAAATATTAAAAAATTTCTCTATATTCAAGGCAGGAATATAGTTCTGCGAGGTTATTTATGTTTTACAAACAACCCTGTATATTTCAATAAAAATCATGCTTATTGTTCTCACTGAACGCCCCTTCCGTAATGATAGTCCTACTTCTTGCAAAAAATAATTCAGAAATATTGTAAAAAAATGCAAACTGTGATATTACATATCTCCTTAACTATTGATATTAGGGTTGCTTGAACATTTTCGACTCATTGTCAAGGCAGGAAGGTATGTATTTTGTTTTGTATGTTTTAAATGTTGTCTCATAAATAGATACCTAATTATTATTTTAAAAATATACATTTATTAAAAAATATTAATTTGTAAACATACTGTTACTCATACATAAATCGTCTCTATTAAAGGTTTGAACAGACTGTATTTGAGTATGCAAAATCCGAGGACCGCATTCTGACAATTGATTCAAGTTCAGAAAAGCCTATAGATTAACAATATGAATATTGCCAGAAACCCAGGTGGTCCAATTTTTTTTTATAACCCCTCCCCTTACGCAGCAAGTAAATCGATTGAGTACACGCTATTGAGCTATTTTAATGATTATATTAGTGTCATTAGTTGTTTTTTTTTTAAATATTTAAATGTAATAATAGGTTGTCAAATAAAATTAAAATAGAAATTATTGATTAAAAATCGAGGTTTCCCAATACTCGTTATGAAGTTACTTCTTCTGATGATGAGGAAAATAATTCTGATCTCGGCAATGGTGGAGGTAAATCCTGCATTCATTTATTCCAGTTCTTTCACACAATTCTCCATATACAATTTGAACAACCATGGACACATTACACAATCCCGTTCGTCACCTTTTGTAATATCAAACCATGGTGTGAATGACTCATTAATTCTTAGACATGCAGTACTTTATAAAGGGAAGCAATTGCTAAGTTTTAAACATAAGTTTACTGTTCATCTTGTAATCAGAGAGTACCTTCTATAACCGTCTTCTTATATCTCTATCAGACTATGATCAGAAGTCATTTGCAGTTCTACAAATGCACAGAAAAGTTTTTGATTTTTCGTTAAAAATTCTTCCGTCAACATTTGACATACATAAGATCTGATCCACGCATCCTCTTCCACCCGCAAAAGTCTTTTGCACGTCCCATACCTTTTCTAATTATATATAATATGAAGACTTACGAATTGGTAGACGGGAGGAATGTTACATTTACTAAATTCCTACCTTAAAAATAATTAAGAAGATAATTCGTCCATGCCCAAATCGTGTCTATAGTCAGCTGTTATTTTAAAATCTCCATTTATCTATTGTATTTTTTCTATTTTCTATGCATTTACCAATATTTACCAATACCCCTGCGTGTATCCCTCTATTCTGTGCCCGCCAGTAGGGATGGGTAAATGAAAAAAAATATCGATATATATCGAATCGATATTTTAAAAATGTATCAATAATTTTCGATATTATTTTTTCCAAAAATGTTTGCTGGCAAACTTCTTGAAATTTTTTGGCGTAATGGGGGAATGCGCAGAAGACATAATTTGGGTCTCTTTGGTGGAATGGTACATGCGCACGCTTCCTCCCACTACGCCGTAAAATCTCAAGATGTTTGCCGGCTACTGTAACAGAAGTAAGGGAAAAAAGTTCTTGGCGACAAAAAATATATCGAAAAAGGTACTAATTTGACACCAGAAAAAAAATATTGATATTTGATATATCACGAAAAAAAATATTGATATTTTTAAAAAAAAATCGATATATTGATAAATCGATATTTTTTACCCATCCGTACCCACCAGTGCCCGCTTGCTATTTAATAGACGTAAAGGCGGCACTACACTACTCGCGAAGTCGGCCGAAGTCCGAAGTATGTGTCTACACACTCGTGCAACTTCGCGAGTAACTCAGTTGCCCGATAAAATAGAACTTTGCACGAACTTCGGGTCACTTCGATTCCTTTGACTCGGCGCAAAAACCGTCAACTTCGGAAGTCGTCCGAAGCGAGCCGAGGTATCACGAAGTGATCAGAAGTACCCCTCTACACTATCGTATTCGCTTAACTTCGGTTGACTTCGTTCGACTTCGCGAGTAGTGTAGAGTCGGCTTAATAGAATATAGAATCATGGAGTGTGTTGACCAAAATGTTCCTGCCGTGAAGCCTGAGCCAGGGTCTGCAGCCGGGAGCGGCAATGAAGAGCTGTACATTGATGTGTACATATCGTCTCCTGACATCAAGTAGGAGTGCGAGGAGTACTCCAGGAGGGCCGCCCAGCGCACTGGTGAGCAGTTGATTGATTCTTGGTAATGTGAAATGCGCGATGTGATCCTAATGGGCCTACCACATGCACAAGTATCACCACACTTTTGCACGCGCATGCCGGTTTGTGCACGGAACAACATGCGTGTAGTTAAACCGGCATGTGCATGCAAAAGTGTGGTGATACTTGTGCGTGTGGCAGGTCCATTAAAGATGGATGAGAAAAAAAAATCTAAGCTAGGGCGACCACATTTATAAAATGTAAAAGTCGTGCACATAGATAATCTTGTATAGTTGTCTGGAATCTCGCTAAAAACAAGGTGTAGTTGAGTATGCTTGAAAATAGGCGGGCTTGTGATGGTCTTGTAGCGTGATGTACAGCTGATCTAGACACAGGTCGCTATGTGATGACTTGCTTGACGCTAGTACAGCCGAAATGACGTGAGGCCGAGCCAAGGAGATAGGCTCAACTGCAGTATACGATTTCAGGCCGGTTCTCTTGGAAGGTTTGTTTGATAATAATAGTTGAGTACCCTGATTTAAAAAAAGAAAAATTGTCGAGTAGCATCAAATTTTATATTTTATGCTACTCGACTGATGACAAAAAAGAAATATAAGAAGAGACATAAGAAAATTTAATACCAATTTGATAATACAGACCATAGAAACAAATAAAAATATGAAAATTCTTAAACGAATAAACTCAAAGGGAAATTCTGCTATAACAAAAATTAAAAAACAAAACAATGAAATTCTAAGAGACAAACTAGAGATCACTAATACAGTTAAAACATTCTACGAGGATCTCTACACATCAAATATCAACGAGGGACAGCACAGTGAAATCCCAGTGTTAAATGTAGGATCAGAAGAACTCGCCGAAATAGATACCGATGAAATAGATAAAGCATTAAAACAAATGAAAAATAACAAAGATCTGGGAGAACACAACGTAACATCTGATATTCTGAGGTTAGGTGGAGAAAACCTTAAAGAAGCCTTAATACTATTGTACAATAAATGTATAGAGAATGGAAAAATTCCTGACGCTTGGCACAACGCGGAAGTTAAACTGTTATTTAAAAAAGGAGATAGTGACAATTTAGAAAACTACCGCCCAATTAGTCTACTTTCATACCTATACAAACTATTCACAAAAATTATTACAAACAGTTAACCAATAAATTTGACCAGTACCAACCAATAAAACAAGCTGGGTTTCGAAGAGGCTTTGGGACAAGGAATCACATACAAACAATTCGGTTACTTATTGAAAAGGCAACAGAATATAATATCACTCTCCATATGGCCTTTATTGATTATAAGAAGGCATTCGATTCAATTGAGACGTGGGTGATCATAAAAGCGCTCAAAAATGCACGAATCGACTCAAGATATATGAGACTGATAAAATACATATATGAAAATGCAACCATGAGCGTGACAATAGATGAAGACACGAAGACAGAAAGCTTCAAAATCGGAAAAGGTGTGCGACAAGGTGATACTATCTCACCAAAGCTCTTTACACTTGCCTTGGAAAACATTTTCAAAAACATAAATTGGGAAAATAAAGGAGTAAAGATAAACGGTACCTATCTGGGCCACCTCAGGTTTGCGGACGATATAGTGATTGTTAGCAATGATGTAAGAGAACTGGAATCTATGACCAGAGAATTGCAAGAGGCATTGAAAGAAACAGGTTTGGAAATGAACAAACAAAAAACAAAATTTTTAACCAAATCCAAACACAAATTCACAATAAAGAATTGGGAAATAGAAATAGTTGACGAATATGTGTACCTTGGTCATAAGATAAAGCTGGGGAAAGAAAACCAAACAGCAGAACTACCAAGAAGAATAGGTCTGGGCTGGGCAGCATTTGGTAAATTGAAACACTTATTTGAAAATAAAGAAATCCCAATTTGCCTGAAAAGAAAAATGTTCGATACATGTATCCTACCGATGTTGACATATGGACTAGAAACAGCAATACTAACAGAAAAAAGCATACAAAAATTAAAATGTACACAGAGGGCCATGGAAAGGCAGATGCTCGGCGTAAGCCTTCGAGATAAAATTAGAAATGAAGAAATAAGACGCCGAACAAAAGTTTCCGATATTATGGACCGTATTGCAAAACTAAAATGGCAGTGGGCTGGGCGCAGATCTGCGCTCCCTAGACACTTTGCAAATTCGGCCTGTTTTACCTGCGTTTGTGGGTTTTTAAAGCTTATCATTGGTTGTATCTTAAGTTTTTGAATGAATGAACGAGTTCTATTTGTCAAGTAACCTCATTTGCCACGCAAACCGGACAAAAAGTCATTCCAAATGTCGTCTTCGAACCGCGCATTAATTGTGTAATTAAATTGTTTAATTTTTACTAATTTTTAAAATTTTTTTAGATTTTTAATTTGTACAGTTGCCGGCAAACTTCTTGAAGCAAGACTCACTCATCAGGAATACAAGTTCTGTTTACCACTTTACCTATACTCTACGAATAATGACGTGATGGTAAGTAAATAACCTTAGGTACAGTTGCCGGCAAACTTCTAGAAATTTTTTGGCGTAGTGGGGGAATGCGCAGAAGACAAATTTTGAGTCTTGTTGGTGGAATGGTACATGCGCAAACTTTCCCCCACTACGCCGTAAAATTTCAAGATGTTTGCCGGCTACTGTATCATTGTTGATTATATTTCGATTTTGTTTGTAGAACTGCACATTAATGATGAACTACAGATTATTTACGAAGAAACACGAACGCGTAAAAAGCCGCCACTGAAGTGACTAGTGAAGACAATGTTCAATCCCTCGACCGTAACAATTATCAGCAAGGATTAATAAATTTACAAGAAATAAAAGGTAAAATTACTAAATCTTGTGTTTTCTGATAAATGACAAATCTTTGTCGTTTTAATAAAATTTAATTTTGAGGGACATACAAAATTATTATTTTTAAGATGATTTTTTTTACGGTCAGTATTAACCTTTTTTTAAATACTTTTTTCAGATCAACTTTCTTCCATTCAAAGAATGATTGTAAAAATGGACTCAAAATTGATGACTTAAGTAAGTCGAAGAATGGATAGAATGGACCTTTCGCCTAAGTTGATTGGCACTACTGAAAATATTCAAAAAATATTACCTCTTGATAACTGAGAGGCAGTAGACAGTTTTGAAAAACAATTGGAAAATACTACTGTTACGAATGAATTCTTAAGTATGCATAAAATATTAGAATATTGAATGAAATAAAATAAATCTTGCAACGTAATATGAATAATTTACATTTCAATTGTATTAATATTTTTTTTATTGATATTCCTATATATATTATTTAATTTCATGATTTTAATTATTTAATAAATTTATTTTTAAATGCAAAATTATCTATTATTTTTCAGATCGCTTATATTGATAAAATTGGTGGGAATACTTTTGAAGACAATGTTAGAAATATTTTTAGCAGTCTTCTCAAATGAGTTTGCGAAAAACCATACATGGGCTGGAAGAAAAGATGGATTTGCTATTTCTGATCTGAAAATGATCAAAATTATAAAAGGTAGCAGTAAAATTGTTTATTAAAAAAAATTCACTATTGCTACCGTTCTTAGAGAAGTGATTTTAATTGGACTTTGATTTATATTATTTCACATAAGATATTAAGTGAACGGGCTCGATTCCGCGAACACAATTTTGAACATGAAGGAAAATAATGGTTTCGATTGGGAAACCAAAGTTCAGCCGAGAAGGAAAGAAGAAAAATTAATGTTTTAAATCCCTTTCTATTTCGCTTTTTTCTATTTTAGGTAGCACTTCTGATCCTACATTTTGAATATATAATATTTCTTCACGCAAGTCCCGATCTTTATTTGCAGTATAGAGATGATCATAGAATTTTTCAATTGTTTTTATGTTTTCTTCCTTGTTTCATATAGTTTTGCCATTTGCATTTTTTACATTTGAAATAATAGATTTTCCCTTTGAGTTTAGTTTTTTAAAAGAAGAATTTTTTTTGTTTTCTTCTATGGTTCGCTGTTTCAAATCTGTATTAAGCCTTCTTATATCTTTTCTTAAGTGTATTGTATCTTATCTAAATATCTGTTCAAAGTCTTTCTTTGTTCAATTAATTTAATTGTTTCATTTGATATAACTTTTCATTTATTTTTTCACTTCGAAAAGGCATTTTATTTATAAAAGTGTGTATACTCTCCACTACCTTTTGTCATTTAATGCATTCATTTCCATTTCTCATCTTCCGCACTTCCTTGTTTGTTGAACATAATGTTTGTAATGTACATATTATGTAATAAATAAAAATTGAAATTGAAAAATTGAAATGGAAATTGAATTGAAAATTGTTTTGCAGTGTAAATTGTCTTTGTTCCGAAATCTATTAGTAATGTTACTAATTTATTTATTTATTTATTTAGAGTATTCACAAGTTCACAGTACAATAAATCAAAGAAACAATCTTGAAATATCCTACTGGAGCTCAATTATGAACGACTAATACTAAGCTTTAAGACGAATTTATTATTTGTTTAATTTATTCAAGTTATGTACAAAAAAATGTTTATATTAGTTTGTTTACATTCTTATTAAATAAAATATGTTCATTAAAATAAAGAAGAGTTTTTATTTTTTATGTGCTTTTTTAAGCAAAAAAAAAACCTCTATACAGGGTATCTCATAGCTAGTAACAAAAACTTTACAGGTGAATTCCTGCCTTGATAATGAGTCGAAAATGTTCAAGCAACCATGACCTAATATTAATAGTTATGGAGATATGCAATATGGAAGTTTGCATTTTTTTCAGTACTTCTAACTTATTTCCTGCAAAAAGAGTAAGCTATCATAACAGTAGCTTATTTATAATATTAATTATGAAAAGTCTATTTGAATTTTTGCAAGGTTTTTACCATTTTATTTGATTTGTATTAAAGATAATGAATTTTTGTCATAATTGTAGCGATACCTGTTCAACCCTGTGCCATGTACCTATCGCCTGACCCAGAGTTTTGTTTATATTAACATAATAAAAATCTCCGCGATATAAACAAAAGGGCCGAGCTAGGGACTTGGCGACACCTCACTAGTCGGGCTTCTGCCGTAAGATCGGGCAGACTTCCGCGCGTCATCTGTTTCTTTGTTCGTCATTACATAAAATATTACTTGTACACTTTAATTTGCTTCCGGGGCTTATCTCCGGTAAGAAATAAACACTAACAGCATATCGCTCTTTCATTCCATCGACATACGAATATTCCCAACAGTGGTGACCCCGACGTGATACAGTTTATTTTCGATTTGAGAAGCCGACGGATGAAAGACGCAATCTCAAGTGAACAGTGATGTGACAAAAGACACGGGCGGAAGCAACAAAACAGGGGCCAATTGCATTACCAAATGTTATGCCTGGCCGTTCATCAACCGACTCATCCAGTGCCGACTCACTGTGCGCTCACAATGGCGAGCACTGGCATCTCCAGCATCTTCAACTACAAGACTGCGGATGTCGGACATTCGTCACCAACAACACCAGCAACGCCGACTCACTGAGCGTTGGCAAGTCAACAAGCGCCGACTCACCGCGCACTCACACTTGCGAGCACCGGCATACCATGCGTCCTCGACTCACCGGACGGCGGTTGTCGGGTGCTCGTAACCAGCGACCAGCGCCGACTCACCGTGCGCCAACAACGCCGACTCACTGTGCATTCCATTCTCCAACGCCGACTCACTGCGCGTTCGCAGCAACCAGTGCTGATCCACCATGCAACAACAACCCGCGCCGATTCACAGCGTACCAACCATCAACGCAGGGGGCCCAGGGGGATACAAGTCGCCCACGCTTCTCCACCTGCACTCAACCATCACCACCACCAGCAACGCCGACTCACTGAGCGTTGCCAACTCAACCAGCGCCGACTCACCGCGCGCTCTCACCTGCGAGCATCGGCATACCATGCGTCCACGACTCACCGGACGGCGCTCGCAACAAGCAACAGCCAACAATAAACTAGAACATCGCGGAGCACCGAACAACCAGCATTGCAGCATTCCTCGCACCCACTCCACCCATCGAGGAAGCTGCTGGAAGGGGAGTGCTGTAGCGATACCTGTTCAACCCTGTGCCACGTACCTATCGCCTGACCCAGAGTTTTGTTTATATTAACATAATAAAAATCTTCGCGATATAAACAAAAGGGCCGAGCTAGGGACTTGGCGACACCACACTAGTCGGGCTTCTGCCGTAAGATCGGGCAGACTTCCGCGCGTCATCTGTTTCTTTGTTCGTCATTACATAAAATATTACTTGTACACTTTAACTTGCTTCCGGGGCCTATCTCCGGGAAGAAATAAACAGTAAACAACATACCACTCTTTCATTCCATCGACCTACGAATATTCCCAACATAATCAATAAGAGTTACTGTTTTATGCTAATAGTTACACACTTTTTGCAGGAAATAAGTCAGAAGTATTGAAAAAATGCATACTTTGATATTGCATGGTTGCTTGAACATTTTCGACTCACTATCAAGGCAGGAATCCACCTGCAAAGTTTTTGCTACTAGCTATGAGACCCTGTATAACACGTCATTGTTGTTACATCACTATTAAATTACTGTTACATAAAAGTAACGTAAAAGATACATCACAATATTAGCTCACATTGTTACGTAAATGAGTGAGAAATTTTGAGTCATATGTGAGTTCTTGGTGACATAACACATTATTTCCAGTTTGGTAACATTGTCTTTTCATTTCGGTAATATATATTTTGTCAGATTAGTACGATTTATCCATAGATAACATAATAGAATAGATTTATCTATGACTGATTTATGGTGTTGCCATGTGGATGACAAGGAGTTAATATATCAGTTAAAAATTGGTGCCAGATTTATTGATATAGAAACAAATATTCTATGGAAGTTTTGTGGGTGAAATTTCATATTTATTTACTTATGAGGTTATAAGAATTTGGGGTTTTGGTACTTTTCAAAAGGTATAGGAATTTGATAACGGAATCATAATTCAATCATACATATAAAATTACATGAGTTACTTTGTATATATAATTAATCTTCAATTTTACAATCTATCGGTGAATTTTCAAGCTTTTCTAATATTCCTGAAATAGCCGATAATAAAACCGTGTCGCCGGTTTTAAAAACACTTGTAGCACCTTGGGCACCCACTATACATGGAAGACCATATTCCCTTGCTACAACAGCTCCTGTAAGAAAGATGGAATTTTTTTTTTTAAATAATTAATAATTTGTACCAATAAGATTTCAAATGTTATTTAAATGTTTGTGTTATGAAAAATAGTACTAAATTGGTAACCAACCAAAACTAACTATAAGATCATTGGGCGAGTTTCTTCAAATACCAGAAAAAAGTACCCTCTAGTAATAAGTTAGCATGCGCTATTATATGGATCTTTAATAGCTTTTACACAGCTATTACATATATGGCTGTGATATATATCAGTCTGCTTCAGAGTAAAAATTGAAGTAAGAATGATCGGTTATTGAATTCATAATTAGAACTGTTTATTGAATTACAATTTTAGGTGTGTAATCACAATGCCAAAAAGGGGCTTCTAGTACAGATTTCTGTATTTCATATTATTGACAATGTTTTTGTTTGTCAGCATGCCAAAAATGATTAAAAGTGATATTCGAGAAATTATTTATTGCAAATACGTAATTGTCAGATATAAATTTTCAAAATAAAAAATATATCATTCATTCGATATTCAATGCGGCTGTCAAAGTTGTACAGTTTCGAAATTTTTGAATGCGGAACCGTTTTGGGCCGAAAATCGATAAAACATGAAAGTGGGCAGACACTTTTTGAAAATGCACACGTTTTTGATTTGTTGCATCATATATCTGCGATGCTCGGCGGTAAATCTCTAATTCTAGCTATCACAAACCAAAAGTTACATTTGTACCACTTCAAAAACAAATATTATAAATTTACTATATTAAAGTGTTATCAATTATATTTATCATCCCCTAGACATCGTATTATTTTATGAATATACATTTTTAACCAACATGTAAATATCAATTATCACAATCACGCCAAAGAAGTATAAGTAACTTCTACCGTGCGTACAAAAGCGCATGCTCCTCTAATTTTTTTATTGCTCTTTGTGCCTTTATGTGAAAAATAAATTGTAAATACACTTTTAACTTTTTTTAAAATTAAAAACTAACTAGCTGTTCAAATCCAGCATTGCACGGGACAAGGATTAAATAAGTTAAAAATAAGTTTGTGAAGAGAAACAAAGGTTCCATTGTTTTGCAAAGCCTCTAAAAAAATGTTTTCATTTAATCTAGGCTGGGATGAATGGGATATCCAGGGGGGAAATGTTCTTTTTTTGTTTGTTTACCACCTGGTCCTAAAGAATATACATGCAAAATTCGTAGAACAGTACAGATTTGCACTGAAAATATATCAGGTGAGGATAAGGGGTATAGGGGGAGGGTGGAAGTGTCACCTACGTCATCCGGCGGGGTCTTAAAGAATAAGCATACAAAATTTGGATCAGATCGATCGAGCAGTACAGATTTACAAGGAAAATATATCAGGGGAGGGGGAGGGGGAAAAGTCACATAAGTCTCCCACCGGGTCCAAAAGAATAGGTATCCAAAATTTAGGTCAGTTCGGTCAAAAGGTGTAGATTTGTATACTTATCAGGGAGAGGGAGAAATGTCATCTATGTTACCTGCCGGATCTTAAAGAATAAGTATACAAAATTTGGATTAGATTGGTTGAACGGCACAGATTTTCATGGAAAATATATCAGGGGAGGGGGAAATGTCACCTTTGTTAAATATGCAAAATTTGAGTCAGATCGGTCGAACGGTACAGATTTGAATAGAAAATATATTGTGGGGAAGGGTTGGGGTAAACGGGGATCGGGAAGGGTGACTTATGTTACCCGCCGGGTCCTAAAGAATAAGTATGCAAAATTTGGGTCAGATCGGTCAAACGGCGTAGATTTGTACAGAAAATATATCAGGGGAGGGGTGGGATAAGAGGGGAGGAGGGAAATGTCCCCTATGTCACCCGCTGGGTCCTAAAGAATAAGTAGGCAAAATTTTGGTCAGATCGGACAAACGGTGTAGATTTGTATAGAGAATAGACAGACATTGAGTTTCATAGGTATAGATTAATCTTTGTATTTTGAAAATCATAAGAGATGCCATACTTCTATTCTTGTTCTTAATAAGGCAGGTAATAAATTTCTAGTAAGAGTAATATAAATAAGTAAAGGGCAAAAAAAAAGTGGCAGTGGCTATAAGTAGCTAAAAAAGTGATATGTAGTAAGTATAAGAATCTAAAGAAAATAAAAATAATTGAATTGAATGATCGTACCATGTGATATAAGTCCTCCCAATTCTGTAACAACTCCCCCTAAAAGCGGGAAGTATGGAGACCAGCCGATATCGGTGCTGTGAGTTATTAAAATGTCTCCTGGTTGCAGTTGATCAATCTGCAATCGAAATCTCATCAAAATATGTACTATATAAGTAATTATAAGATAAAACAGTAAAACACAGTTAATTTGAATTTCGCCATAATTCTAACACTTTCATCATAAATCAATAATTCTTTAATCTTACTTTACGCGTTTAAAATAGTTTTTCACTTTTTAAATTCCTCCTTTGGCGTTTGTGTTGTCAAAATGTTTAATTTTCTTTGTAAGAAGTTATTAAGTACTGACTTATCTTATTATTTCAAGAATTTGTGGACGATTGCCTTCAATAAACTCATATAAAATTCTAAAAAAAATTATTACGGCCAATAGAAAAAATATTTCGATTTTTTCGCAAGTTCGCAAGTAAGAACAGCAAATATGTCAATAGCGAATACTTTAGTAATAGAAATGTCGCACCTTTGTATTAGCATAATAAATATTGCATTTTCGAAATGATTTCTTGGAAAAAGCAAAAATACAGAATTTTTTACAAAATTAGTGGCTTTTTTCATGGCAATTTTTTGAAATTCAATGTCACTAATATAACAACTTATTATCACGCCAGAAGAGTACTCGGGAAAGAAAAAAAACCTCATTCTAACTTGTCATCACGTCATTACGGAGGAAAGCGAACCTAAAACTTACAGGGAGGCGATACAAAGGAAGGATGCTCGTAAATGGCAAGAAGCTGTAGAGAAGGAACTTGAAACCCTAAGAGAAAATAATACATGGGACTTTTGTGAAAAACCTATAAGTGAAAATACTATTAGTAGCAAGTGGGTCTTTAAACTCAAAAACTCTAATGAAAGTGTTCAGTACAAAGCTAGGTTAGTGGCCAGGGGTTTTGAATGATGGATTTGTGTGAGATTTATGCACCAGTATCTAAATTGTCAACCTTTAGGTTATTTGTGTCAATAGCTACTAAGTTAAACCTACCTATTTATCAGATGGATGTCACAGGGGCTTTTTTGTATAGGAATATTGATGAAACAGTGTATTTGGAATTACCAGATGGGGCCTATAGTGGAGAAAATAAGTTTGTCAAATTAAATAAATCTTTATATGGTTTAAAGAAATCTCCAAAATACTGGAACGATAGGTTTAATTCGGTAATAATGAAACAACATTTTATTAGATCACAAAATGATCCTTGCCTATATACAAAGTGTAAAGGTAACTTCAAAACATATGTTCTATTATATGTAGACGATTTATTATTTTTTGGAAATGATAAAACAGAAATATGTGATCTTAAGTCAATATTGAACAGAGAATTTAAAATGAAGGATTTGGGATTAGTGTCAGATTTTCTAGGCATACAGATAAAACAGGATTTAGAAAAAGGAATAACTGAAATATGTCAAAAAGATTATCTTGAAAATGTCTTGCAAAGGTTTAAAATGCAAAATTGCAAAGGAATGCATACCCCTATGGATTTAAACTTTAATACTAAACTATTGGAAGGAAATAATGATTCTGTAATTGACAAGAATATTGAAAAGGAATGTAGAAAAATAATAGGTTGTCTGTCTTACGCTGTATTAGGGACAAGACCAGATATTTGTGTAGCTTTATCAATTTTAAGTAGATATCAAAACAAAGCAAACAACACATTATTATCAGCGTTAAAGAGAGTACTGAGATATGTAAAACAAACTATTAATTATAAATTAGTATACAAGTGTAATAGTGACATGTTGGTAGGATATTGTGATGCAAACTGGGGGGAATATTTACAAGACAGGAAGTCAACAACTGGATTTTGTTTCATGTTTGCAAATTGTTTAATTTCGTGGTGCTCAAAGAAACAAGCCAGTGTCAGTCTGTCTTCTACGGAGTCAGAATATGTAGCAATAAGTATGGCTGCGAGTGAAGCTTGGTGGCTTATTAATTTATTAAAAGATTTTAGTATTCAAAATGTTTGTCCTGTTACAATTCATAGCGACAATCAGGGGGCCATTATGGTTGCTAACACTGATAGTATCAAGCGATTGAAACACATAGATATTCGATTCCACTTTATTAAAGAATTAATAAAGAAAGGAAAACTGTTTTTAAAATACATTAAAACAGAGGATCAGAGAGCGGACATGTTTACAAAAGCATTAAATGGAAACATGTTGTTGAGATTTACAAATGAGTGCGGTCTGAATGAGTAGTAAGTAAATAAGAATTATAAGTATGTACGTATTACATTGAGGGGGGGTATTATCTATAGATCAATGTAATATTTTATGTATTGGCAACATTTGTGGGTTGGCTAACTTGTATCATCTATGGTGTGTACCTAGTGTGTGTAGTACGCAATAAATTCGTTAATAATTACTAAAACCTATCATTTTAATTATTCTATCACAACTGATAATGATTTCCAAAACATACAATTGGGGAGAAAATAGAAAAAAACATATATTTTATAAATATTTACCTCAGAAATTGACTTGATAACGCAAGCTCTAGAAACAATATCTCCAGAGCATACTGGAGTGCCTGTGATTTTCACATTACTGTCGCTTTCCCTAAATATCTTTGTGTCTTGATAAGTGAGTGGCTGAGGAAAACCCCAAATCAATTCAGAAAACTGCAACTTATCCCATCGAGCAAAATATCGTCGCCGTAAAATTGCCCTGAAAGATTTTTATGCCAATTAAAATAAAACAAATAAATCAATTATTATCATATTTTTTTCTCCTTCACGTATTCCTGAAAACAAATTATGCAAAAAAAGAATACTGTTTAGTTATTATTCACACAATTTTGAATCAAAGATTTTTGAAGACATCTAAAATGTACACAGTGAAGTATTTTAAGAGTATCCTCTGAGGTCAGCACAGTCATTGCCACGAGTCATTAATTTAATGGGGAATACCTACCAAGAAAGTTCGAAAATATCGATTTTTAAATTTCTACATGTTCTTAAAGCGAGGTCTTAAGAATTTAATTAAGGTAAAAATTTCAAACAAAAATTTAAAAAAATAACAAAGTTATAACTGATAATAGTGGTATACCTTTGTTGATTACGCGCCGCGCCACATGGCGCCGCGCCACACGCAGGTAGCCTCTTTGATAATAGAAATGTTATACCTGTTTCTATTGTGTTTGTGAAGAGTGCTCGATGATATGAGAATTCTAAGCAAGGTGGAGGACTTATATTATGGACCTGGAATCGATAATTTTATGTAAGTTGAAAAATTTCGCGATTTATTCATTGCTCAATTTTCAAACGCATTTTACTAGAAACCATGTTTTAAAAATCAGTGACCAAAATATCTCGGCAACCACTGAAACGAACAACTTGAAATTTCTAGTGGTTATTCTATACATAAATATCTAGTATTTGTAGTAGGATTTTAGTTTTTTTTATCGGCATAATAAACCCGATTTTTTCCCTAAAAACCGCTATTTTAAATTCAAACACCTGCCATTTTGTCAAAAATCAATATTTTTAAAAACTCCTACGTCAAAGACTAAATTAATGTGTCAATTTTGATAATTTTTTTTGTTTTTTTATTATTTTGATGATAACAGATGAAATGGGAGTGGTCACTGCGGAGGACCTTTTTTTTTTGGCAGTCAACAGAACCCAAAAATTTTCCGCCAATGTTGAATATTTTTTAATAAAAAAAAATGTAACATATTTTTAAAAGTATATACTTTCATATAGTTTCCTATACTATAGTTCATATAGGTTTCCTTAAAAAAATTCACAAAAATTGCCTTTTTTGCGCTTCATAGGTAGGTATTCCCCCTTAAACAAGGTCTATTGCAATTCATGCAGAAAGAAGATTAAACCATAATTGATGGAACCAACTAATACATACCAACCTTTGTCACTACAAAAATGCCTCCGTTGTCAATATGCTGCACCAACATTCATCAAATTTGATACAAAATATATGTATTTTCTTTGCAAGATGTCTATAATACATACCATGTAAAGGAGAAGTCTCGCAATGCACTCATAAAAATCTGCATGTTAACAATTAACATGCAGATTTTTATGAGTGCATTGCGTTTTTTGTACTTTATTTATTGTACTGTAAGTTTATTTTTTGTACTTGACGATTTATTTTCAGATAATTTCAGAACTCAAACTAATACAAACCAAACAAGTTTTTTTTTCTTTCTTAAAAATGCAATGAGTTTTCAAGTACCAATGGAAAGCTTTTTCAATTTCATTGACTTAAGTTTAATATATAGAGAAAGCTGTATACATACATAGATAAATGTATACATACATAGATAAATGTATACATACTTGTTGAGGTAGCCTGGGTTCCTAGTGATTAAATATCTTCCTAGTTCTGCATGAGTCATAAAAAATACCAGTTTTTGATCAGGTAATCTCCACTCTTTCATCATTTGATTTCCTAATTCACGATAAGCCAATCTCACTTTATGAACAATCAAAATTAAGGCCGCTTTTGTCATTTCTCGTCTAGAAACTGACCTTTGGCACATCGGTATAATATATTTTAATATTTTCCTGAAAAAAATGTGTTTTTAGTAAGTGGAGAATTTATCAATTAGAATATTTCACAGAACTTTGTTCTGAAAAATTACAACTTCACAAATATGAATGTGTTCTTGAATATATAATATCTGTTGTATAAATGTATGTCCAAATAAAAATGAATTATTCAATTAATCATGGCGTCCATCTAGCGGTGGCATTGCAAAGTAATTTCAACTACCGTATCAAAAAGTGGATTGCTCTATGGACAAAAAATAAAAATTAATCAATTAATAAAAATAAGAACTACATATAAGGTCGATATATTCACGGAAACATAGAGGGTTGCTATAGCTTAGTGGTCAGAGCACCGGCCCCGGAAAGGAGGTGACCTGGGTTCGAATCCCAGTAGTAACCTAATATTTTTTCGTGAATTAGATTTTTCTGTATGTCTTTCTAATTGATTAATTAATTTGGTTATTAAATTAGAAAAGGTTGGATAATAATAATTTGACATAATTATGTATTATGTTACTTTGTTGAGTTCTTTATTGGAGACACAAGTTGTTTGATAACATCTTCAGTTGATTTAGCAGAGCCATCTGTATCTTTGTTTTTCATCGGCATTTTAACTGTTGCTTGCAATGTAGTAATCACTGTTGTTGGATCAATACTCCACGGGTCTGTGAGTAAATCAAACTAAAAAATACCAGAAATAAAATAGTTACCTACACATTTAATTTAATCAGATTTTTTGTCAGACTTAATAATTAAAACATTTTTATAAAAATAAATAATAAAGAAATCAGAAGTATTAAAAAATCTATTTTAGCCCACAGCCTGTCAGAGAAGATTTATTTAATTTTTAAATAAATATGTATGACCTAAGACACAATTGTTAGAATATATCAAGCAAATTGTTGGGCAAATAATACTTTTTTAATCTTCTGCTAATCTGCAATTAGTGTTGAAAACGGTCCTTCCCTTTTTTGTCTCACAATTTGGTTCCAATTTTTCCCAACAACTTTACTAATGTAATCTGACCATCGCACCCTAAGGTAAAAAAAAAAGGAAACTTGTCGAGCAAAATTGGAATCAAAGCACACGAGGTAGGAAACTATGGAAAACGTAAAATTTAGACCTATATTCAACATTAAAGATCAGCTAAAGCCTAAGATTGGTCTTAACATGTGTAAGGGGCTACAGCTTTATGATGAAATGATTTTCGTTATGTTAAATAAATTCGGAAAGATAGATAGATTCCTGAAATTTTTTCTATTGATAATCTTACAATGTTCCACATTGTCAGATACACTAAACATGATAATTTGTAATGTTTATATTATTACATTATTCTGTACAATAATCAGATTAAAAATATGTAGGTATACAAGTTTTTAGTTCACAATAAGTACAAATTTTATAATAATATGAATAAAATTAAGAAATATATTTTTTTAAATTATTAATTCTGTATATGTATAATATTATATGTATATACAGGGTATTCCAGGCCTAGTCAATAATACTTTAGGAGTTATAATTAAACCCGTTAATTCGAAATTCACCTGGCCAAAAAAATTAAATTCAAATTATGTGAAACCCTGTTAATTCGAAATTCGAAGGAACACAAAAAAATATATTACAACAAAATTTGCTAAAACATTGCAAAATTTTTAAAAGATCATGAAAAAGCATTTATTTTGGTAAATATATATGTATATTTCACATATTTGTATATAAAGCCGCAAGCATTGTGAATTTTTTATAACTTTGATTTATATAACTTAAAATTCGAATTATGCAAAGTAAAATGTATTCATTTATAGCGAAAGGCTCAAAAAATTACCTTGAATTACGAATTAGCGGAGTTGCTCAACTATAAAATTAACATTTTGTGTTTCGAATTATTAAGGTTATCCGTATTTTAAAATTCTTTATATTAGTTTTGCCGCCGTACGTGTGTGAATAATTGTGGAAATCCCTTGGAGGTGAAATTTTTCATGTCGACTCGACGTCGATAACAACGCATTTTGACAACTTTGTCAGTATGCACGGTTATTATGGTTGTTTTCGTTTTTCGCGAAAAAAACTCGTCGAACGAGAGCTCGATTTCAAAGATTTCAATTTCTCAGAAGAACGCAGCCCGCCGACGTTTTTGGGAAATACATTTGTCGCAGGACGTCTCTCCTCTGAATTTTTCATGTCGACTCGACGTCGATAACAACGTATTTTGACGACTTTGTCAGTATGCACGGTTATTATGGTTGTTTTCGTTTTTCGCGAAAAAACTCGTCGAACGAGAGCTCGATTCCAAAGATTTCTATTCCTCAGAAGAACGCAGCCCGCCGACTGTTTTGGGAAATACATTTGTCGCAGGACAAATGCAAATGGCGTTCATTTTAGAGCTTTTTTGCCGTTTTTTATATTTTTGTATGCTGCTCTGCGACCCGTTGGCCAATTTTACATGTAAATATCACAATCGATAGAGCACGAGTGCTGCTATCGAGTATGTTGAAAATAAAAGTTCTGAAGTGATGCACTTCAGAATTAAATTCGTTTTCATTCGGTTTTCACAGTTTCAGCCGCTGCTCCGCGAGGAGTGTCTCTTTTCTCTTTCTAAAAATCACGATTTGTAGAGTTTTTAATTTTCAATCTGTGCCGTTTTTACTTTTTTTCTATATTTTTTTTTCGCAAAGTTACAAAGCAAAAATAGAATTATTTTAAACCATATCTGGAATTATTTTCAAACGAACTTCATTTTCTTCTCCAAGATGCTAAGAACGGCGCTCGAAAGGCTAAATCAGAGCCTCCGCACACAGGATGCGTTCCGGTCATCCGATCCGATCCGCAGACCGTTGCGATCTATGCGATGTGTGGAGCTCTCTTATGCCCTCCGCACTGGTTGTGTTCCGGTCATCCGATCCGATCCGCAGACCGTTGCGATCTATGCGATGTGTGGAGCTCTCTTATGCCCTCCGCACTGGTTGTGTTCCGGTCATCCGATCCGATCCGCAGACCGTTGCGATCTATGCGATGTGTGGAGCTCTCTTATGCCCTCCACACTGGTTGTGTTCCGGTCTCGCGATCCGGTCGGATCGCAACGTTCAGCTGTTGATCTGCCGCCGGAGACAGAGATAGTTGCGTTCGCTTGCATTGAATGTTTTTATATTTGTTGTAAAATGAGTGCAAGAAATGAATTTACTGAGAATCTTCTTCTTTACTCTGTCTTTAACAAGAGTATGAACATCTTCAAAACATTCTTCACTCATCCCCAAGTACTGGTAAAATCTATCTTCATAAGATGTGAGCTCGGTACATAAATGGGCATATTCTCCAAATAAATGCCTTTTCTTATTTATATCGTGTACCCAACATTTTATTTTCCTTGAATTTAACTCAGTCCAAATCAATATTATTTCTTCGTCATCTAAATTAATTTTACGTGTTGTGCACTGGTTAATAAAACCCGACTAGCTGTCCAATGACGCGAGATCGGATCGTGGCAGTATGACCGACCATGCGATCGTAGATCGCAACGATCTATTCAAATCGCATAGATCGCAACGATTTGTTCAAATCGCATAGATCGCAACGATTTGTTCAAATCGCATAGATCGCAACGATTTGTTCAAATCGCATAGATCGCAACGATTTGTTCAAATCGCATAGATCGCAACGATTTGTTCAAATCGCATAGATCACAACGATCTGCGGATCGGAACGCATCCTGTGTGCGAAGGCTCTTACAGAATAATCTCACTTGGGTGACGTCATTATTATAAAGCAGTATAGGTGAAAATTAGTCGTTCATAGAAGCATCCATCCTATATAGAGAAAAAGTTTGAATGACATCAAATGAAAAATTTTGCATACAGGTCTTTTCTTGCGTGTAAAGAATTTATATTGATAACTTTGTTTTTCTGCGTTAAATTATTATATTACCTAGGTTTCACTGTATACATTTTAAGATTAAGGATAGAAAATATTCTAATGAATTTTTTATTGAAAATGTTTGCATTTTTTTTCAATAAAAAAATCTGTTTAAGTCTCAACAAGATTTTAATAATTTTATTTCACTTTTATTAAAGCGAATGAAATTATAATATTCACTATAAGTTACTTTAAGTATCATCAAATGTTTAACAGAAGATAAGTCAGAAATATTTAAAAAAAAAAATGCAAACTTTGAAGTTGCTTATCTCCATAACCATTTATATTTTTTAAAAGGTGTTTCATTTTCGACGCATATTCATAAAATATATAACCTTTTGAAGTTGTTACGGACGAGGTAATTGGGTCTTTGTTATGGGTGAGGTCTCAAGCGGTATATGTTTAAACAATGGCAAAGATAAAGTCATTCGTTTATCAATTTGAAAAATGTTTAGTTTAAAATTTAAATACGAAGAAGAAAGTGTTACAAACGTTTTAACGAATTATTAGCAAGCTGAAGCGCTTGCCCAACAAAAATAGGACTAACTTGTACGGCTGATGGCGATATCAAAACCAGGCATTCTCATATTACAGTCAGAAACCTTATTCATGTCTAATTTCATGACCCTTCAGAAGAGCAGGTACATCTTATGCTTGTTGGCGATGTAATTTTTATAACACAAATATGTTTGCCCTATCCAAAATCACTTAGTATTTCAAACCTCTTTTACGCATCGGTGCCCGTGTTTTTTCAAAAAATTTGTTAACATTTGGAAAATATCTTGGGAATTTTCTTCCAGCCATTTAAGTACAGCCTCCGGCTTTTGGTTGCAAAATTCTTCTGATTTTCCTGACGACTGAATGGCGATCGATAATTTGTTTAAGCCTTCAGGTATATCCGCCGAAATAACATTTGTGCAAGAAGATAATATTGTTGCAATATCACTATAGTTTTCTAATGTGAAGTCTGTAATTACAAAATAATAGATAAATCAATAATTAATCAAAAAAGAAATATATAAAAACATCATTTGATTAAGATAGAATATTGATTACCATTACATCCTTCCAAAAGGATTGTAAAAAATACTATTTGAGAAAATACACTGGCAGTGCTGGTACAAGAGTGATGTACGCCATTTTCATACAAAGCAAATATTTTCTTGTCAATTAGTTTATACATTTCTAGAGAAGTCTTGCAATTTTTTAAATCCACTGTGAATCTGGCAGCATGATCGGTTGCCATTTCACTTTTAGACTTACTTGTCCATAAAAACTAAAAAAAAGTACATACTTAACTATTTCAATTTATAAATTAAGGCAAATATTTTAACTATTGGAGTTTCATTTACATATTAATATTGTTGAGTTTACTCAAAATTGTTAAGTATAGGTGTATGTATTTTAATGTTCAGACATAGGTATTTATCCACAAAAGCTAAAAAGAAAATTATGGTTATTACAATTTTCATTGTCAATTACAACAAATTAGGTAGCAAATACTTACGTAAGTCATATCTTTTAATATTTTCAACACCGCAGTTTTACCCTTCGGTTCATTTCGATGAATTCCGATAGAATGCATTTTTTCATCAGTCACTACATGCCCAAATACTGCTAAATCCATTATTTTACTTCGAATTGTAATTTTTTCTTCAGTTTCTTTCAAAAATGTCTAAAAAATGTGTTATATTAATATAAAGTTAAATAACAAAATAATTTCATTGATCATGAAACTAAAATATACAAGTAAACAAATTAATTACAGTCACAAAAATAAAATAGTATGCATAGGTAGACTGTATGATCCAGTCAACAACAAACCCTGCAACAATTCATTCTATATTTAGTTGACATATTACTGGGTGGTAAGAAAATTTATGATGAATTTTTGCTGTTTTTCAAATTAAACATATTCCAGTCAAGCTTCAACAATTTTTGACAAGTGATTATTAAACTTGTACATATGTGGTCTTGCCTTGTCATTATAAATTATGTTTCTGGATTTGTTTAAACTGTCCAATAGGAAAATTTCACATATTACAAATACCAATGAAAATATATGAAATAGGTTTACAAATATTAATTATATTCTGTGAATCAGTATGGATAATCTGGGGTAATGTTTTCATTCATAATTTTTATTATAAAAATCTTTAAAAATACGACACTATTAAAACGCACATGATTGGTGGTGATGTATCAGCTTGTGTGTTTGATCTAGTGCCGTAGTATTTGTGTATCTGGGTATCACACTCGTAATGTCGTGTTTTAGCGGGAATATAAAATTTAAATTTAAAAATCATATTTATACTCTTAATGTATACAAAAAAAAATTGTCGTAGACATATTTTCTAACCAAAGTAAAATTATTATATTAAAAAATATATTAAATTTCCCTTTTGCCGACAGTACACATTCAAATTGATTGTCTGGTTCCTAGGTAGGAGCTTGAAAAACACAACACCTTAATCCCACCACACCTTCCTCTGATAAATCTCTGTTTTCAATGTCGTTTGAGGTGAATCATCATATCGGGACCAAGACTGTTTGCGCACCACATTCTTATCTCACTTCAAAAGTGTAGCGCCAACATAATTTATTCTCAAAATAATTCCATAGATGGTGCTAAAAAGGCTATCTACCTTTGATTGACAGCTAAGGAATTAGTTTCAAAGTCTGCTCAGAGATGGCACCAGCCATAGTTAACAAACCCACACACGAAAGGTGGTTGTATTATATCAAGTAGGCCAAGAGTTCAGCCTAATGATGAGAGAGATGGCGCCCCTTTCGCTAATAAAATATTAATAGAACATAACTAAAAATATTTCAAATGTTCAAGTTTTTTGTTTGTAACCTTGTGGAAATTCATTTTTAATATTTTAAAAAATGAGGGTAAACAACACTGTTTTATTCCACTATATTTATTTTGAATTGTTAGAACGTTTTCGGGATTTCTCCCACTTTTTAATTCTCAACACCAAAAAATACAATTTACATGTGAGATTGGAAAAAACAACACACTTAACTTTTTGGATATAACCACAACAATTGAACAAGATAAATTCATTTTTCAAATATACAGAAAAGAGACTTTTACAGATACAATCATACACGCGACCTCATATCACCCCACTGCACATAAAATGGCCGCATTCAATTCAATGGTTCATAGATTGTTATCAATTCCACTGAAGCCAGAAAATTATATGAAAGAAAAACAAACAATTATTAACATTGCTAAAAATAACGGCTATAGAGAAAAAACCATAGATAATATTATAAAAAAGAAAGAAACACAAACAGCAATATACACATACTTATATAACAAAACACCAAATGTCAACGATAAAAATAAACCTTGGAGAAAAATAATATATGTTGGAAAACTTACAACGGATCTATTAAATTCATGCAAAGACAAAAAGTTCAAACCCGCGTTCTATACGAAAAATAGTATCAAAAGTTTTTTATTAAACAATAAGTCAAAAATCTCAGATGAAAATAAAAGCGGAGTTTACCAATTAAGTTGTGGAGATTGCGACGCGGTTTATATCGGACAAAGTGGGAGAAAAATAAAGGAAAGACTCGAGGAACATAAAAGAGCCGTAAAAAACTTTAGTTTAAATTCAGAAATGGCAGAGCATGCCAGAATGGAGGGACATAAGTTTGATTCGAAATTATTATATGAGTGCAATAAAGGAAGAAAGATGGACATCTTAGAGATTTTAGAAATAAATAATAATAAAATAAATAATAAAAATATAATTAACATCCAGATACCGCCCATAACCTCCCCACTCCTGTCCATCCAAACCCCGCCCCCAACCCCCACCACCATTTCACCCACCCAATCCCTATAAATTCTGTCTCGAATTATTTTTAATTTAGTTGTAAACGTGTTGTTATTGACAATGGGAGAAATCCCGAAAACGTTCTAACAATTCAAAATAAATATAGTGGAATAAAACAGTGTTGTTTACCCTCATTTTTTAAAATATTAAAAATATTTCAATACTACAGAACACAAATGCTTTAGTGTGTTCTGCGCTGTTGTGAATACAATACAAATACAGACATCGTATAGAGATCTTCATCGATCTTGAGTCTGAGCCTTTGGCCTTCGCTAGCCGGCTTACTAAACGTAAATAACAGAGGATCTAGTCTGGGGACCTAGTAGAGGAATCTGTAGTTACTCCAGTGTAGGTACTAGATCTGTTAGACCCCCCCCCAAGGAGGACCTGATTAGAATCCGGGGTTGGTAGCGACACTACAAGATGCCGTCGCAGCTTATCACCGAGGATTACTCGTTATTTGTACCCACACCCCTAAGGAAGTGTACCCAATAGCTCGAGCGGATAGAATGCCGCCCGTTCGACTCAGTTATAATACTCCATATCTCATCACCATTTATTAATGGTTATTTCAGGATCATTTTCTTCACATTTAATGTGCGTGTCACAGATGTTTATATACACCGTCAAATGAATTTCTTTGAGTTCACGAGGAACTCAAATACCGAGGCAGCTTACGTAACCCAACTTGTTCAGATGGTCGTGATTGCTTAAATGATAGATGTTTAAAATATTTTTTATGTAATGTGGGACTCTCATGTCATGTAACATGTTTTAATTTTGTTGTCTTCAATCTCAGTAAGACTTCCTAACCGCAGTGTCATTGGGATCAAAATTACCGGCACAATATTTTTTTAAACATCTTTGGAACTGGCGTTCTTGTAGAGCATTGTTATTGTAAAGTTTATGCAACTTTACACAAGCTTGACGCATATTCTTCCTTTTACAGTAAAGTATGGCAAAAATGTACAGTTTGGTATTTCATCTTACCCTTGTTGTAAAATTTCTAAAACCCAAATCGCTTGAAATGTCAACTGTCAAATTACATATCAATAATATAGTTATGAATGACTCCAGTACCTTAAAAATTAACTAGCACCATCTTTATTGCCAAACTGGGTCATGACATCCCGACAACCTAACAGATGTAGGCCATCCACGATATTGCTTTAGTTTTAATTTTTTTAGTTTTTGCTTTACTTTTAAAACAAGTGGCTTAGTTTTAAAATAATAAAAATATAGTTATGATGTTCATGTTCACATAATTGTTATAAAACCAAAAATCTTTGCTGTTTGCACTAGGTACCTAAAAAATTTTTTTCGTCTTAAATATGTAGAACATAATTTGTAGTTGAAAATTAATGTAAAATAAATAATTCACACTAAACTTGCATGTTCACTCCATTCCAATATTATCGTTGACAGCAACAAAATTTCACAATTATCTCACTAAATACATACCTATAGATATTTCCTGGTGTTGAATCATTGTTCGTACAGTAGCCGGCAAACATCTTGAAATTCTACGGCGTAGTGGGGGGAAGTGGGGTAGTGGGGCGCGTCTACCTTTCCACCAAAGAGACCCAAATTTCGTCTTCTGCGCATTCCCCCACCACGTCAAAAAATTTCAAGAAGTTTGCCGGCAACTGTACTTATTTAATTTTATTTTGTATTACATATTTAGATTAATGCATATTTTATACTTTATACTTGCAAATTTATATAATTTAACTACATTATTGTCATGGATTTATACCCATACTCCTCTACACACTAGTCTTTGATTCTTATAGAATAAATAGTAAGAAAAATATTTTTCTTTATTTTTAATGTATCACTTTATGTAAAAAGGACCAAAAAAAATTATCCAGTGAATATCAGTATAATCAATAATAATGCTTACATTTAAAACATTCACGCCTATGTGGTGGTGTGTGCAAGTCAAATATTCTAGGAAATATTTAGAATATGGCCTTCCATTTGCTGTTGCAATTGCATTGTTGAGTAGGGTTGAAACTACAGAGTGCGAAAGCGGTGATAAACTGCCAGGCAAAACCTAAAACAAATTACAATTTTTGTACTAAGTTCCCAGTAATTATTCTAATAGATAATAAATAATATTCTAAAACCAGGTGCAACATGACTGAATCAATAATCGTATAATTAATTAAAATATATAAAGTTGTAAATTTTGTGAGTTTGGATATAGGAGGTAATTTCCGAAACTGCTCATCCAATTTTAAAAATTCTTTCACCATTATTCACTACGGACTGTGGACATAGGCTATATATTATCCCGTTAAAATAAAAGGGTGACCTATTTTACAACTAAAGTCAACGAAAAAATGGTCGAGCAATGCGTTTTTTACGAACACTGCCTTACCTGTAAGAGATTTTTAAATACTTTCTATAGAGAAGTTGTAGAACTCAAAAATTTCTATAAAAAAGTCCAGGACGACATATATCTATATGTTAAGGTTAATACATAAATGATAAAATATGACTAAAAGTTACTAAAAATCCACGCGTGCGATGCCGAACAGTTTGTACCAGTATAAACTGGCGTGCGAGGGAGGGCGTCCCTGTCGAGTAACAGAAGTTTCCAGGATGTACATTTATTACACAATACATAATGTAAAGAATGTCCGGTGACCGGTATCGGAGTCTTTAATAAAAATTTGGTCGGGCAACACTAAAGAAACAAACCAGTAATGGTGGCCGCTCTATCTGTCAACCTGTCAAACGGTAATATCGGTCCATTATTTGCTTTTTCAGCTTCGCAAAACTTTAATACTACATTGGCAATTGTTCTTGCACCACCCAGGACTGTTTTGGATGTTTTGGACATAATAATTCAGTGTATATTGGTAATCAAGATGTCACAGCACCCGAGCAAATCCCGAGCAAAAAACGAATTTGAACTGAATGACAGGGCGAGGGTTTACCGCCGGGTGCGGGCGGGGCGGGTTTTAGTTCAAAAGTCGCCGCACGCCAATTTACGTTGGGCAGGTTTATAATATTTTTATAATGATAATAATAATTTAACAAATTGCAAGGCTGCAATTTTGGATCTTTTTTTGGAGATTTCTAAATATCTACTTAAGAGTAATAACCTTTGTAATTATGTATACATTACCTCACCAGTATTAGCAAATGTCAAAAGATCATCTTCTGACATAATTGACGAATCTAATTCATGGGCTAGTTCAAATTCACTCCAGTTATTCAAGCTAGTTATGGGCCTTGCTTGTAGTAAATAAATTCTATCCTATAAGGAAATAAAAATGGTTACCAAAGTGTACAAATATATACATACTATCAAATTTCTAAACATAAGCTCCTAAGAACTGGCCACCGCACGACCGATAGTAGTCGCTATACGGCCATTAGTGTCTGTGATTGGTTATCACCCATTGCCTGCTATTTTTCATACAATTTCGTTTTTTTAACTTTTTTATGACTTTTTAAACTGGCAATGGCAATGTGCGTGCTTCATACAGCATTTTTGAAGCAATTATAAAATAGACCAAAAGTTAAGTAAAGCTGCTAGGCCCTGCAGGCGGCTGTAGTGGTCGCTATGCTGCCATTAGCCTTACAGAAAATATATTTTTCAAATTTTTAATATTTTATAAAAGTTACATTAGTCATAGTCCAACGTTTGATATAAATTAAGTCATAAATATAAAGTGTAAAGAATATTTTCTATTCAACATTGAATGAGGAAGACTCCCCCGAAGTTTTTGCTACTAGCTACGAACACCCTGTATTCAAATATAAAAATAGATAATATAACTGTAGAAATATTAATCACATTATTTTTAAGTAACTCGAATAATAAATAATGTGTATAATATTTCTACACACAGAATATTGTATCTATAATTATTTTTAAAAAACCAGTATATTTCGCCACTTCCTACAATTTTGTTACATTGTTGCTGTTTTTTTGATAATGGCAGCAGTATTACGTACATCATTTTTGGAACAATTATAATACAGATACCTATTTATCTAAGTAAAAAAATTATAAAATTTGTAATAAGTAATTTAAAGTATTTTTAATAAAAAAAAAAAATAGTGATGGCTAGTAATTACATATCATAGAGTTCAATGTAATGAACAAAGAGGAAAATATTTGAAAATGCAAAACATAAAATGATATCCATACCAAAAAGTAAATAAGTAAGACTAAATTATGATAATATTATTGAGAATTGTTAGGGGAGGCATTTTTTGAGACAGTCTTTGTCCAGCCTGATAAGGATGAAGCTTCTAACTTGAATATTACTAACATTATATAATAGAATATTTTTAGAAGTAGGCTTCTGGGTTCACCGTAGATTTGGATTATTTCTCTAATATTATATATAATAATGCAAATGGGGATTAAAATAAATTAGAACATGTACCTACTGTGTAAATATCAATAATGATATTAGAATGTGATGTTTACCTGAACAATGGCCCATTCAATATCTCGGGGCAGTCCCCAGAGCATTTCTTGCTGGACAGCTATGTTACCGAGCAATAAGCATTCTTCCTCTGAAATACTTAGTGAACTTGATTCAAGCTGTTCTAGTTGTAATGTTTGGGTCCCACTGTCACCCGTACTTCTAGACTTATCCAATACAATTCTCTGTCCTTTTTTTCCAATGTCAATGCTTTTTATTTTGAGATTATTATAGCAGTCTCGCTCAACAATAATGGTGTCAGGCTCGACATGTCCAGAAACGACACTCTACAAAAATAAAGTGAAATTAATACATAATAAGAAACAGATTTTGCCAAATACTAATTTTGTATCTTGTGGCCGTGGTGTGTAACTAATTTACAAAATTAAATTGATTTTTAATTAAGATAAATTATAAAAGTCTCACAGAGATGAAGCTATTTACATGGAAAACACATAAAGACTTATATAAACATTATTAGACTTATAAAGAAAACATATATAAATTTTATAGGGTGGCCCAGGGCTTATGACCCCTATGAGCTGGCTTATGTGATCACTTTTCACAATGGTCATAAGCCCTGGGTCACCCTATAAAGACTCGTTTCCCATATAAATAGCTTGGTCTCTGTGAGACTTCTATAATTTATATTATTTAATAATTATCCTCTCTGGACAAAATCCAGTAATTATGTTCTCAGAGCATACATATAAGTATATAATTTATTTATAATTTTACATCATCTGAGTTCTATGAAGTGCCATCGAGTTTAACCAAATTATTAATTGATTATTAAGTAGTAAGTTAACTTTAAGAAACATATTTTCTGAAAAAACAATACATATAGGTACATATAATAATTATTATAATAGATTATGAATTGCTACACAGTAATTGCCTCAAATATAGTGTTATCTTTTTTATATACAGCACAACCTCCAACTCACAACATAATTGTATAAGCATTTGTGGACCTTTTTGGATAATATGGATTTCATTAGATAGTCAAATGAAGGCACATTTCAAAGATAAATAAAATTCTATTCAGACGTCAAAGCAAATTCGCTCAAAGCGCGGCACTACTGTTTAAAATATTTTATAGATAAACTAAATTCCAATATAAATAAATATAAATTCCAATGTAAATATTGTCCGAATAGGAAAAAAAATTACCTCCCCTAGTCCATAATTGGAAGTAATAAATATGTTGGAGGGATTTCCAGTATTAGGATGCCGGGTAAACATAACTCCAGCAGCCTTAGCTTCCACCATCACCTGAATTACGACTCCCATTCCGCTCTGCACTGGCTGGCCATGTTGTCTGGAGACATCACTTAGTTAATTATAAATACAACAAAACAGTGATTTTACAACCCGGGTCCTGGTTGGTTGCATTGCGAAGCAAGTATACAAACTACTTCATGAAAGTACTCTTATATTATCGCATTAAATACATAATGAGACATACACAAAAATATTTGCGTACTTAACTATTTTTTTAATATGATTTATGTGAGAATATAAATCATTTAGGTGTAATAAATGGCATTATGTGAGTTTGTCAGATGAAAGAAATGAATAGACTTGATATTTTTGTACGATCAATTCTCAAATAGACAGCCCTGATCTTCTCTCTAAAGTATGTATTAGAATTCCATTGTCAACACATTCAAAGATATATTTTATTATGATAATATGCAAACAAAATACCACATACACTGATCATTGTCTACACTACAAAGACCAGGCAATAAGTATCTACAGTGAGTTTGTAGATGTATATCCACAACAGCTTTTTTAAAGTACAGACAGATTTTGAGACATTTATAATTTCTATATTAAAATCTGCTAATGTTTTTCTGTTTTACTCATAGGTTTGCTGGCTCTTTCATTTTTTTAATATGTGCTTTATTCAATTTTGTATGCATATTTTATTATTATATTTTGTGTTCCGTCTCGACGCCTGGAATCCATTATGAGAGAACAGCCTGCTGTTTCGGCACTTATACACGCGTTCCTACCCCCTCTGATTCCCTGTTTGCGACAATTTATTCCCGCTGGTATCCCTGTTTCCGGTTTCGTCAGCGCAACGGTTTTTCTTTCATATAACGTCGATGTTTCGCGCCATTTGCACGCATTTTAGACACGCCAACTTTTGTTGTGATTTTTTGTGTTTCTATTGCAACCTACCCCCTTAATTTTTGATCCCTAAGTTAACAAACATTAGACTATACAAATTTTTTAACATAGTGCGACAGGACGTTGATATTTTAGTGTAAATCACGTGAATTTCGTCAAACGATTTGTTAACAAGATGGCGGACGAGCAAGCTCCTTCGCCGGTATCCTCGAATGACGGATCTTCTTTCGAAGAACCGAGTCGAAAGAGACGCCGCGTAGCATACGACCCGCGTGTAGACCACCTGCTAAAACAGGTGACTGCTCTGACGGAGGCCTTGTTAGCGGGCGGCGCGGCCCCTGCATCAACAACGCCGCCAACGCCGGAACACGTGGCCGCGAGCGAGCCCAGCGTGGAGGACGCGAATGCGTCCTTTATTCAGCCGCCGCCGAGCCTCAGAAGGGCGAAGAATACGCTGGAGTTCGGCAAGCTCAGCACGGTCGTGAAGGAGCCGCCAGTACCGAGAGCGGACCCGAAGCGGATCGAACAGATCTCGAAGTTGCAACACTTCGATTCCGACGAGTGGTCAGGCGTTCGCTATGCGGAAACGCAGAGAACCTACGCGGCGACTCCCACATTTGTGGAATTGTCGGTGAACGACGACTTGAGAAGGATCGATAACGCGCCGACCCATACTGGCTTGCTGGAAAGATCGCTCGCCGCGCTTTCAAACGCCTTGCTCGCCCAGAGAGAGACCCTGAGAGACGGGATGCAATCGCTGGTGAATTGGGCATCCGAACCCGGCACGGATCTGTCCGCTTCGGCTCTCTTCGAGCGGATTCAGTCGATGTTCACCAGCGATGCTCCGTACAATAAGATTTCGGACGACATCCTGCAGATTGTGTGCGGCAGACGGGCAGAGTGTATACTGAACCGGCGAAAGGCCATATTGGAGGGCTTCAAAGACCCTTTCGTGCGAGAAGGTGCGGCCAAAATCCCTCCAAGCTCGGGATACTTGTTCAATAGGGAAGAGCTATCGTCGTATATCCTAAAGAACGGGGGCCAGGAGAAGGTGATGGTCTCGCCCGCAACCCGAAACCTGGCCCAACCGTCAACATCTCAGCCCCAGCCGTCAACTTCTCGTCGAGCTCCGAACCAGGGATACCTCCAGTCCCGTAAGCCCTTTCTGCCGGAGCCGAGGAACAGGGAGCGAGGCCCAGGGAACCCGAACAGGAGACCTATCCGGAAGGCAGACCACGGCCGAAAACCCGCTGGTGACCGTAGCCGTAGAGGTAGAAGATGACGCGAGGTTGAACAACCAGTTCTGGGGAGGACGCTTGAGGAGGTTCCAAAGCAAGTGGAAGGAGTTCGGGGCACCACCTATAGTGCTGAGAATCCTCAAGGGCGCGAGAATCCCCTTTGTGGCCAAACCTCCGTTAGTCTTCCCCACCAGGCAGCTGTTGAGCAGCTTCAGCACGAAGGAGTCTCGAGACATGTCGAGTCACATTCAGGCCCTGAAGATGTCAGGCGTGCTGGAAAGAGCAGATCATTCTCCGAGCTTCATCTCAAATCTGTTTCTAACTCCGAAGTCGGACAACTCCCTAAGGCCGATATTCAACCTGAAGGCGTTGAATGCCTTTGTGGAGGCGAAACCCTTCAAGCTGTTCAACCACTTTCGGGTCCCAGACTTCCTCCAGCCCAAAGATTGGTTGGTGAAAATCGACCTAACCCAGGCATACTTTCACCTACCAATAGCGGAATCGCACCGAAAGTTCCTGAGACTGTACTACCAAGGGGAACTTCTCCAGATGACCTGCCTGCCCTTTGGCCTGTCATCAGCCCCGAGAATGTTCGCAACGCTGTCAAACTGGCTAGCGGGACTCTTGCGGAAGAGAGGAATAAGGACCGTAGTCTACCTGGACGACTTCCTTCTGGCCAATCAGTCAAGGGACCTGCTAGCGACCCAGGCAGTAGAGACGGTCAATCTGTTCCAGCATCTGGGTTGGTGCATCAACCGCGACAAGTGTGTCCTTATACCTACCCAAAAGCTGGAGTTTCTGGGCATAACTTGGGACACCGAAGCCAACCAGAAATCCCTCTCGGACCGCAAGTGCTCTGGCCTTCGCCAAGTACTGCGCCGCCCGATCGAGGCCGGCAGTTGCTCCCCCAAGCAGGTTCTAGGCCTCTTGGGGAGACTCAACTTCGCAAACTTCGCCACCCCTCGGGGTCGTTTGCATTGCCGAAGACTGCAGAGATTCAGCCGCCAGCTGCAGAGGCACGAGCCATCCAGACAAGTGGAGCTTCCTGCCGCTGTTCGGCAAGACCTAGAGTGGTGGTTGGAGGCCGTAGGGGAGTCCTGCCCAATACACGAAGCCCCCTTCTCCCACTTCCTGACTACAGACGCAGCGGACGCAGGGTGGGGCGGCCAGGTGGACGACAAGACGATATCAGGCCAGTGGACCCCAGAGCAGATGCGGTGGCATTCCAACCAGAAAGAAGCCTTCGCTGTTTACGCAGTGATCAGGGATCACGCTTACCTGCTAAGAGGAACGAAGACCCTACTGCAGACAGACAACAAGACAGTAGTGGCTTACATCAACAAGGAGGGGGGGACAAGATCATTGGGCCTTCTGAAGATAACTCGAGACCTCCTAGAGTTTATCGACCAGCAGGAAATATCTCTGACAGCGCAGTACATTCCAGGGAGATACAACGGGATTGCGGACCGACTCTCACGGGGGACACCACTCCCGGAATGGCACCTCCTGGAACCAGCGACAGAGGAAATATTCCGAATATGGGGACGTCCTCAGATCGACCTCTTCGCATCGGCCACTGCCCATGTGGTGCCAAACTACGTGTCGCTAGACTCAACCGATTGCTCGGCCTCCTATCTCAACGCATTCAGTCAGCATTGGGATTACGAGCTGGCCTGGGTATTTCCGCCGCCGAATCTCGTCCCAAGAGTACTGGCGCACTTGAACCTGGCAAGAGGCACCTTTCTCCTAGTTGTGCCAAGATGGGAGAAGACATTCTGGAGGGCCGATCTCAAACAACGAGCAAAGGGAGGGCCAATAAGCGTAAGAGATCTGAAGAGCGTCCTGATCGATACGTTGACAGGGTTTCCCCCACCGAGGGTGTCGGACCTCCAACTGGAAGTTTGGAGAATAGCAGTGGGTGGGAACAGGCTATAGCGGATTGGAGCCAGGAGGAACAGCAGCTGTTCAGATCTGGCTGGAGAGGCTCAACGCTGAACACCTACAAGCCGGCCCGGGATAGGTGGCAGCGATGGTGTACCACGCATTCTGTCCAACCTCATAACCCTCCCCCTGCAACAGTGGCAAGATATCTGGCCAACCTGTTCATCCACGAAGGGCTAGCCCCTCGAACAATATTGGTCCACAAATTGGCAATCGTATCCTTCTGTGGCCCAGCTCTTGATGCAGATAAGATTAGCTCGAACTTCCTCGTCAGGCACGTCCTTAAAGCCATCTCGGTTTCTGGTGGATGCACTGAGAGACCCCCGATCTGGAACCCCCGAGTAGTGGTGGAGTGGCTACGGGAAAACCCGCCAAGGAACAGCCTGTATGACGTGTCAAGGAGGACGGCCATACTACTCATCATGGCTTCTGGGCGAAGAGTCCAAGATCTGACACTTCTCAGAGTCACCCCGGACCGATTGATCGACAAAGGAGACTCCATCACGCTATGGCCAGCCTTTGGAGCGAAGACTGACACGGCAAGACACAAACAATCGGGATTGAGGTTGAGCGCATCGGATGAAAGGAACA